>JAQBSW010004689.1:0-66056 GCA_029291075.1 Eudiplozoon nipponicum
ACCAGTAAACAAAGATGTGACAGAACCGCATTTCCAGTTGAACGAAGAACAAGTCAACCCGATCAAAGACAAAACAAAATTGGAAATTGTGGGCAAACGGATCTTTGTGTAACTGTCCGTATACAGCTATTACCCAGGTACGCAAAACGCGGCATTGGAAAAATAGAAGCTTACACACCGCAAAATATTAACTTAAAAAAATACTCTGTCTTTATATTTTACTTATAGCGAAATACTTTGAAAGTTTGTTGAAAGAAGACTAAAAATATATGCCAAAATTGGCACGATTAAAGATTTAATCTAATGTACAAACGCGTTTCGTTTTGACTGGCAACTTGTCAGTAGGAGCTAGCACTCCGCCCCGTGCAGGTGTTATTCTTATTTATAGGTACGCCATATCTAATAGATTAACATGTAACTGTTAATTCTCAAAACTAAGAATATAAAACTATTGTAATATCAATTGAATTATTTCACGATTAAGCCTACATTGTGATACGCGATGCCAGGAGTATACAGGTTTGCTTGAGTGGCAGGTGTTTAATAAGGTTGCTAATCTAAATTTCGACGAAATTAAGTCTATATCGAAAACTATGGTTTCCGTACCATTTAAAAACTTGGCGCATTTTATATTTAGTGAGTCGGCTTTTACGCTGCATTCCTCGTCATCATCATCATCATCATCATCATCATCATCATCATCATCATCATCATCATCATCATCATCATCATCATCATCATCATCATCATCATCATCATCATCATCATCATCATCATCATCATCATCATCATCATCATCATCTTCATCTTCATCATCTTCATCATCATCATCATCATCATCGTCATCATCATCATCATCATCATCAATACACTAATGCTTCACTGCCATGTAACCACAAGAAAAATACCAAAATAAACAAGAAGGTTTAAAAGTGATAATAATGACAAATATATTAATTTATGCACAAAAATTATTAGAGAGATTTATGAGGTGAAGGATCTTCTTACTATGAGTATATTTGCCTAGATAGCACACAAAATTTAGGCAAAATAAACATCTACACTACACCATTATGGCCAAGTCAGCATTAAGGCAAAGCAAAATCGGTAATACAGATTCATTGTGGTTTCCACTATATTACGTCATGAGCTCAACCAAATCTCGCAGCTAACTCTGTTCGACTAAGAAAAGATGGTTTTGAAGATGATTCTACTAAAAATCTGCAACAAGATCGCCACTGAGTTCCACTCGATGCCATGTCACGAACAGTTTCCAACCAAGAACTATGATACGCACGTGGACCTCATCCTGGCAAATTGGATTTAGTTGACTTTAACTGTTTTTGAAATGTAAAATCGGTCAACATTTTTTCATATGCCAATATGGCGCTGTGTGACCAGTAATGTTCTACTGAGCAATAAAATCAAAGGCGTTCGCAAAACATAACAGAGCCCACACAGTTGATGGAGCTGTATTTGTTTTTCTAACGAGGAGCACTAATTCGCTGATTCAAAATAACTTTTATGGAAGTCAGCCTTTTTTATTTCATTTTGGTAGCCTACATCTTTTCCGCTTCTCAGACGAAGGTGATCGAATGCATGTAAGTGTCTAAAATTCTAAACTCTAAGAGGAAAAATACCACTAGCATATAATAAAACTGCGCGTATAGATGCATTGTAAGCACGACCTTTAAGACAGAGTTATATATTCGCATTTCTCCATAAATGGCGAAGGTTGGAGAAATTTATGCTGGCTTTTGCGATTCTCATACTCACATCGTCGAACATATTGCCTGAGTTATTTATAGAGCTGCCAAGGTATGCAAACCTGTCAATTATGTCCACATCTTTACTCTGCCGTAGCAGAGATGCGAATTTCATACCGAAAGACGTAACAACGGCTGTTAACCTGTTCAAGGTGGTCTGAATGGAATCTTTATTTTAGAATAATATTACGATATCGTCTACAGAGTCCAGATCGACTAACCTACCGCGCGGGTGTACTTCGACACTTGCATCCTGAATGTACGGAAGAGTATTGTTAATAATATCATCTATTACAAAATTAAGCAAAATTGCGAAAGTAGGCGGCCTTGAGGAACACCACTGCTGGAAGTAAGGCTGTTTGTTAATTCGTAGATCTTAACGCGACCAGAATTATTTGTGTAGAGAGTGCGTATAATACCTAAAATTTGTTGGGCACACCACTTTTCGACAGAATATCGAATAGAAGTCTGCGATCCCCTAAGTCAAATACATCCTTGAAGTCTAGAATTGCGGCTATTTCGGGACGACTATATACATGTCGCTGTTCAAGAACTTGCCTTAAGATAATAATATTATCTATACAACAACTTCCTAACCGGAATTCGGTTTGTTTTTCTCTAGTATGTGATTCGCATGAAGCGCTAAGTCGGCATAAATTAATCAAAGCAAAAAACCTAGATACGATTAGAATCAAGGTTAAACCACGATAATAATCACACAAATTATGATAAACTTTCTTGAAAATAGGAATAATGTTCGACTCGCTCCAAGCATATGTCACGGTCTCCACATTCCATGAAGTAAAACAAAAATGGTAGTTAACGCTCCAGATGTTATATCGCTACTTTCCTTAAATTGGCTCGAAAGCAAATCATTGGTGCCTGCAGCTTAGCAACATTTATGAGATAGGATTGCATCCCATATTTATAACTTTGATGCTCGCTCGAGTTTACCATTCTACACTGTTGATAAATGCATACTTTTGAAGATCGGCATTGACGCAGGTACTCACCAAAATTGATCTTCGAAGTGTTCAGACGACTTATTCTATCGTTTATTAGACGGTTGTTATTATCAAGTATAGTTTCGCCAACTTTTAATTTTCTCGGACCTGTTGCGAAGATAAGTTGGAGCAAACAGGCTATTAATTGATGCGAACGTTTCTTCTATCTCTTAAAACCTTTTAGTTCAAAACAATTCAATATCAACTTTTAGATTGCGCGTAATTTTGATAACTTAAACCTCTACGAATATTATTATAAGCCGAGCTAGTTGGAATTTAGCGCCCTGCTTTGAGTATTTTCATCGAATTTACAGAGACGCAATAGTTATTTCTACGGAAGTCTACAATGCCACATATAGTAGTACCTGTATTGTGCATAGTGGAACATATCTTTGCCTAATTTAAATTCTAATTTTTGCCATCAAGCCTAGTTACCTTTGATTTTAGAATATCTTCATATTTTTGTTTGATAGATGGTTTTTTGAGGTTTCTTATATCTATTTGAGATTTATTCTCATTTATTTTTTCGGGAAACTTAGGTGTAAATCTACAACGGATAAATGCATGATCTGAGTTGACATGTTTCACAAAATGAACGACGATCCTGAATGCAACCACGCCATCTACAACTAATAGCTACATGATCAATCTAAGTCCACCTATTTCTGAAGATTGAAGGACGCCATGTGGCGTAACGCCTTGCAATACATCTAAAGTTTGTGATGCTTAAATATAATCTATGTTCTGCGCAGCTATTTAACAGCCGTTCACCATTATCGTTGCGCGTCGAGCTTAAAGTGTAACTTACACCTAAATGAAATTCTGCGTCAAAATTCAACATTCATATCATCCATAATCAAGACTATATCTACACTTCACACTGTACTTATTTATGACCTTAGTTTGAAGCAAAACGCGTCCTTGCTTTCGTCTGTGCTGCAGTCGGTGGGAGAATAAGCAGATACAACGAAAACGCAACGTTGACTAAGGTTTGTAACATTGATTTTAGGAGATGTATTTAAGCGTACCGCAATAAATAGGCTGTTTACAGGGTTCCATTTACTTAAACAAGCTTCAGCTTGAGAGCTGAAGAAAATACCACCGATCCATTTACCGGCTTGAGTAAGCTCCGTGAAACCAGAAGTTTGAAGCCAATATGGCATAGATAAGGATAGTAGACCCAGTTCTGTAATGCACGTAGGATCCTGTATTCTAGTTTCAGTTACACAACATATATCGATTTCTAATTTATCAAACGTAAGTACATGAGCTTTTTGTTGTTCAGTTTGTTTCAACGTTCGCACATTAAATTCTCCGAAGTTAAAACCTAAACAAGTTTAAATATACGATAATTTAATTAGAATATTTTCTACTTTTGACAATTCTATATTGAGCTCAGTGATATGATGACCACCCACCACATTCACAGCATGTTAAAGAGCGTTATTGTAAGATTGAGAGGATGCTTTGCTGAAGACTTTATATGATGTCTAATCTACTACTGCTTTAGTATACATATCTTTCGGAGTTTGTGTTCTACAACTGTTCACATTTCATGACCAAATGTATAATTTTAAATACTATTTGTTGCGGAGAACTAATATTTATGCAAGTATGTATTAGGTGTTGCGAACCTAGTAACAAATTAGTTCAGTTGTGACTAGAAGGATAAAACAAAGGCAACATGAACGGAAAGTATAATCTCATGCACATTCGTTTCGTGCTTACTGGCGACTCATCGGTAGGAGCCGGTATTACGCCCTTTAACCACTATATATTTGGTAGAAGAATGTGGGATAATAGGACGGTACAATCTCCTAGACGAATGTGTAAACATGCAATAGTGAAGCTAACATAATATAAAGTCTACGACAATGCGACTTCAATGCTAACTCACACTATATAATATATATACCGAGATCTGTAAAGGATACTAACACTATGGCTATTGTGTTAGTAACCGATACCAACATTATTGTACCGATAAGGTACATGGTACTAACACTATGGTTTCCGAGTCGGTACATGGTACCAACATGATGGATATCAATTCATGCTATATTTCACCGAAATTGAGAATTACAACAAGTTTCTGAACACCTGTTACTCCAGTAAATCCATACACTCTGGCCTTGATCGATATTAGTTATCACATTTCGCGGTAAGCATGACATCATTCAATTCAATATATAACAGATACATACTGTTTGTTGCGGAGAACTAATATATATGCAAGTTATGTATTAGGTGTTGCGAACCTTGTAACAAATTAATTCAATTGTGACCAGAAGGATAAACCAAAAGCAGCATGAACGGAAAGTATAATCTCATCTGAAAAGGTACATGGTACTAACACTATGGTTTCCGAGTCGGACCTGGTACCAACATGATGGATATCAATTTATGCTATAGTTCACAGAAATTGAGAATTACAACAATTTCTGAACACCTGTTACTCCAGTAAAGTATCATTTACAGACTCAGTATATATATATATATATATATATATATATATATATATATATATATATATATATATATATATATTCTTTATAATGTCCATTCCTTTTTAATTTAACACAGTATTCTTATAATTAGGAAAACACAAATAACAAAGTGGATAAAGGCCATTTATTTCGTGAATACTAATCACCTCTTATACAATCATACATATTTATACATTTTGGGTTTTCAATTGATTATGCTAGTGGTAACAAATCTGACTCGTTTTTACTGCTGTTTCTTGTTTTGTCTAGTTGGTGAGTGTGTATGCGTTTGTGTTTGTGTGTATGCGTGTTTGCATGTAAAGGTCATTCTCGCAGTATTGCGAAGTGATGTCTGAGATCTGGTCATTATTGTTTTGATAGCTTGAGAATTAACCATTTGTGCGCTTTGTTCACTGTTACATATACAAGTGCTATTTTTCAAAGTATAGTTGATCGTTTCACCTTGTTGCGCAAAGTTGTCGTTTTCATATGGTAACAGCGCCAGTGTGGATTGCAGTGTTAAACGCTCACATTGTTTGGAGACTTCCGTCAGCGTATGCGCCTCTGTTATTTCCACTTCAGTTTTTTGCCAATCCGATTGTATGTTTGTTGATTCTAGTCGAGGGCCTGTTTGTTCTTGGCTGGATACTAGTAGATTGTTGTTGAATTTTGTTATTCTTGGCCTGTCGATAAGAATATCATGTAGATGAAACTTCGGAATAATAAGTCCAGGTGCTTGTTGTTTTATGTAAAGGGCTTCGTAGATAAATAATAATTTTTCTGATTTTGCTTTATGTAGAATTGTGAAATTGGTCGAATTGACAGGGTGCCCCGTGACCTTTACATGCAAACACGCATACACACAAACACAAACGCATACACACTCACCAACTAGCCAAAACAAGAAACAGCAGTAAAAACGAGTCAGATTTGTTACCACTAGCATAATCAATTGAAAACCCAAAATGTATAAATATGTATGATTGTATAAGAGATGATTAGTATTCACGAAATAAATGGCCTTTATCCACTTTGTTATTTGTGTTTTCCTAATTATAAGAATATATATATACAATAATGTTGGTATCGGTTGCTAACACAATAGCCATAGTGTTAGTATCCTTTACAGACTCGGTATATATATTATATATATATATATATATATATATATATATATATATATATATTATATAGTGTGAGTTAGCATTTAAGTCGCATTGTCGAAGACTTTATATGATGTTAGCTTCACTATTGCAGGTTTACAAATTCGTCTAGGCAATTGTACCGTCCTAGTATCTCACATTCTTCACTCAAATATATAGTGGTTAAAGGGATTTGTACCGGCTCCTACTGATGAGTCGCCAGTAAGCACGAAACGAATGTGCAATAGATTATACTTTCCGTTCATGCTGCCTTTGGTTTATCCTTCTGGTCACAACGTAACTAATTTGTTTCTAGGTTCGCAACGCCTAATGCATACTTTCAAATTTATAATGTGTTTGAGGTCCATTTTGTTCAAAGCGAATTTGTAAATATTTTACCTAATATTTATTCAGATTTATGTTTATCTTTTTCCTTGATACAGCAACTCTAATGCATAAATGTGTGTGTTTTAGTTCACACAAACCAAAGATATATGCATACGATAAAATCGCAGAATATTTCCTAATTAAAATATTAAGAAATTCTCCTAAATATATGACATTTGGAAGACGTTCTAATGCCGCGTTTTGCGTACGCGGGTACTAGCTTTGCACGGACAGTTTCATAAAAATCCGATTGATCACAATTTCCAATTTTGTTTTGTCTTTGATCGGGTTGAGTTTGTATTCGTCCCAATGGAAATGCGTGAATGTGTGATAGAACCGTATTTCTATTGGGACGAATGCAAACTTAACCTGATCAAAGACAAAACAAAATTGGAAATTGTGATCAATTGGATCTTTGTGAAACTGTCCGTGCAAAGCTACTACCCACGTACGCAAAACGCGGCATTGGAATATATGAAGCTAGCACTCCGACAACAAAATTATTAAAATTTGGAAGATGTTGCCTTATTGACAGGAGAACATTGTGTACTTATTAAATGTGTATTAAATAATTAAAACATGAACACATCAATCGTTCAGTATGCATGTATTATATGTGCACGTAATAAATTTTAAGAATTAAAAGCAATTGAATATTTTAGGTTAGGCTTATACTATATAGATAAAATATAAAAAAATGACAAATACAATTATCAATTAGATTGGCTTTGTTCTTATTCAACACAATTTGCAATTCTTTAAATCAAGTTTGCGAGCTTGAAGTAAACACCAACCCCATTGTATTTAACCAGTCTTCGAACAACACAACAAAACCACCGCCAGCCGCAACGCACTGTCGCGTTTCGACCTTCCTTATTCATAATCATAGTACGACGGCAAACTGACTATCGAGGATCAAACCGCATTGAATATATATGGAGATTAAATTTGGATATGCGGCTCTCACTTCTAGCAGTCTCGCATACATTAAACTTGACTGGAAATGTCAGCTGCACAATTTCTATGCGGTCACGAACATTAACTGTTTGCAGCTTTCGCCACATATACATATATAGGCAATACAATTTAATAATAATTGAACGCGCGGGTGGTGGTAACAATTCTTTAAATCAAGTTTGCGAGCTTGAGGTAAACACCGACCCCATTGTAGTGCAATTGGCCAGAATTTCTATTGCTGGAAATTGAGCTCTGGAGCATTTGGTTAATAGCCAAACAGCTCATCATCTGCATAATTGAATCTGTGTAGTGAATGCAATTTTCATGTATATTCTAACTTATGCTGTTAGATAAGTAATTTCCTCAGATAGATCTTCGTGTCTGTCACCTACGATCCGATGTATCTACTAGCCATCCACTACTTGTTTTTATAAACCCGACAACAGACCAACTGAGAAAGCAATATTGAAATAATGAATAACATCAGGATCTGATCATGTATAAGTTTTGAATTGACTCAAAAATTCATTAAATGGAAATTCCAATTAATCAAGTTGACTGGCTTCGTCTCTATTGAGCGCTCATCAGTAGTAACCGTAATTCACGCAACAATGAAACTTAGTTTCATTCGTGCAGCTAATCTCCAATGCAACCATAGCCTGCACATTGCGTGCAATCGTCAGTTATACAAAAATTAGCGTTTTGGTTCATACTTTACTTTAGGCTGATTTCAGTGGGTATCACTTCCGACCTAAAATTCCAATCAGTCATCCTTAATTTTCCAATATTGGACAGACACCATTCCAGCTGGGAAAATGGTGTGAAATTCAAGTTTCGTGGTAAGATTTGATTATATATAAGTTAAGCCATTCAACCTGTTCCAGTCTTCTTATATACTAGTAAATATTACCTTGGCTGGGATTTGATTTCGCGAACATTTTATTAGCAAGCGAGTGACTATAATCCTGTTACACGGAATCTGCAACATGCAGGTAATATATATATATATATATATATATATATATATATATATATATAATTAAATTTAGTATCAAACCAACTGTTGCCTTTTTCTAAAAAATCAAAATTTGGATAAAAAATTAATATCAATCTCAATTTTGATCAGTATAAGCAAAAAGAGAATATTTTGTCAATAAGACATTCTTTCACAATAAAACAAGGCAATAGAGAATTCCTTTAGCCAGGTTCAAAATGGAACTTGTGCATAAGTTTTAATTACTTCCTTACAGATAATTTATATTTGCATGTGTGAAGTTTATTCGATTCCTTTTACAGTTGTTGTTATTTTCAGTCTCCGCTTGCTGAATTATGGCGGCTTACCCAAAATCTTTAGCATCAACCACCATGGGTCGCAGAATTCGAATGTTGTGAAACTATAATAAGACGACAGTAAGAAGAGGAAGGTAACCAACGCTATCTAATTTGGTAATAGTCTGCGTCAATTCACCCGATAAACAAAACTACTTCATGGCTAAATCAACAATTAACTATGTCGTTAATCTCATATTGCAGTGAATCACTGCAGAGATTAGTGATATTTCCCGTTTAAACGGTCGCGAAGTTAAGGTTTAAATTAGGCTACATGTTCCTGTTGAACCGGAGAAATAAGACATGCATGAACGAAAAAATGCTGTCACTAAGTATTTATCATATTGAAGAACCATATGCTGCGTACATCGATAGTTGGTTTGCACTCTGTATTCTTGGCAAATATGCGACGTTTTAACTAATATTTACACGGGTCTGGATCAGACTAACTATCGCGATGACGAAAGCTTCAACGCTTCACGCGAACGAAGAATACAGTGTATACATCTATCACCTTTATGCAAGACACATTGTTCGCGGACATATAGTGAATTCACTGAGAATCAATCTTTTAAGGATTATCGTCGATCAAATTTGTTATCGTTTTAGCTTCAAAATGCAAGGGTCGCCGTCATTCTGTTTAGATTTCCTGACAAAAATGTGGTATTAGTGATCATTGTATGTGTATTTTTTTGTTTTATATATTAATCAACAATAAAGTAAAACGGTATGATTTGACCATATATATATATATATATATATATATATTAAAATATAAATGAATAAAAAAATTACTTAAAAAGCAAAATAGTAGGTTCTCTGAAAGCCTGAATTTTATTTAAAATAATGTCTTTTTCGAAATTTAAGTATCTAATGAAATGAGTATCCATATGACTTCGTTGAATAGGCCATTTCGGTTAATTTCAACAGATAATGCATACATAGCACCAAATAAGTTTAAATAGGATCAGAAGTATTGTCAAACCTAGAATTTATACACATACGTGTAAGAAATTACAAAGCACAGCGGTCTCATAGTTATTGAGTAGCATGTTTTTAAAATGGTTTTTGTTCTCCATTTCGTTCTTTGACTCTGAATTTACTTTGATAAACATTTTATATTAAGTTTTTTTACTACTGTCCTAATTTACATGCATACAACAAATTTCAATGTTTAACAGTCCCACATTTTCATAACAAATACATAAGGATTTTGGAGCGGTGTACTGGTTCCTCCTGATGAGTCACGAGTAAGCACAATGTATCTATGCCCATGAGAATAAATAGCCAGCTTATGTTGAATTTAACATTTCCTTTCGGTCCAGTTTGGACTTAATTTTTGCTATCTTTTTGATATTATCGTGGATAGCAGCATAACACATTTAGATATTACTTTTACTGTATTAATTGACTTTTCACTACGTTTATATCTAAAGTGATTATGATAAACCATTTTAATTGTAGCAAAGTTTCTTTTCTATCGTAAAGATTAACTTAATTTCTATTTTTTTGTTAATTAATCATTCCTTGAGTCAAAGAGCTCTAATACTCTCTTATGCGTTCGATCTCGTTTCACCTAGAAAAATTATTCGAAAAATTTCTCTTAAACGTCTATTCGTATGTGCTTAATCACAGTGATAGACAAAATACGGCATAATTACCGCCACTATTGTCCTACAAACATCCAAAGGAATTCATATCCTTTCCTAAAACCATTTCAACTTTACCGGTTGCCCGTTTTTCCATCTATTTCACGTTCATGTCGCTAGGAGACACGCAATGTAGAGCTATTCTCGTATCATTCCTAGCTTCTTCAATAAAGTCTGATTGCATTCTAAAACAGGTATTGTGCGACAAGGTGGCTCAGTGGTTTTAGAAACAGATTCCGAAGCATATGTATCAAGATTTGCGCCCTGTCTGTGGCAAATTCTAGACAGTATGTGATGAGTTACCAATGAGAAAAAATTAGTGTACTGGATGAATTTTCTTTTCTACATTCTACAATGCTTATTCCATACCGATAAATTTATTTATATAATGGGTCAGGTGTTTATAGGAAGATCGCAAACTTGATTAAAGTAATTATGGTTAACAGCTGCTTTTCTGATTTCAGCATATTATGTATCTCTTCCGAAGCAGACCTGCCCAGGTTTGAGCCCTGTCCGCGGCAAATTCTGGCCAGTACGCGATGAGTTCCCAATAAGGACGAAACCGGTCTACTGGATGAATTTCTTAGTTTATACTGACATATGTAAGTAATTAATGAGTCAGGTGCTTATATCAAGATCGCAACCTTTACTATAGTAATAATGTATCTCTATTTGATCGTCGTTAGTAAATTTCCCGTCGTTTAATGTCTATGACCATGGAAGTTCTAAATACACCATTAAGTGTAACTAGCGGAAATTTTAATATGCTTTGCAAATAGATAAAAATAAGATTAGTATTTCCATTTAAAAACTAAAATCTTATCTACAAAATTACTGCTAAATGAGAATTAAAAGTTTTAAATATGGAAAATGCTTTTCCCAGTTACAGAGAACTACGCAAAAGATTAAGATGGAAAGCATGGTTCCTGACAAACGATACATTATCGCTATTTCTAGAAAACTTTATAGGTTTTCCTTTGGATTTGCCTCAGAATAATCTTAGAAAATACATTTTAAGGCACGATTATTTACAATTAATGCAAGATTTGGGACGAAGTAAAAATTTTACTCTCACATTTACAAATAGACAGCTTTTGATGACACATGTAAACGTCTGTCTACAGAAGGCCAGGTCGAAAGTATTAACTAATGCTAAAATCCAGTGAGGATAGCATGTGGTGGATAGATATTCGTGGAAAATAACTTTCCTAACCCTGTTAGTAAATAATTTATTGCGCAAAATATGGTCAAAACCGTTAAACTCGGTCGCGTAATCCGTCATGAATGGGATTCACTTCATATAAAATAAGTAATTCAGATTCAAATCTTATGCGGTTATTTACTATCAGTAACAGAACGAGAGACGACGATTTACAGCGCTAAAATGGTTAGATGAACCAAAATTTCGTGATACATATCTGACGGTCATAAAGTTTGCTTAAACCAATCTTAATTAGAACTAAAGAATTAAGGAATATCATGACAGAGCGATACAAATCGTAGCAATGGAGAGAAGCACAGATATTTGTTGAGGATGCTTTTTGGACGATTTTGTTTAATAATTTTTGTAAAATAACTGTTAAAAGTAAAGAAATTTATTCTGCCTACTGGGTGTTCATAGATAAGAATGCTTAACGTCGACGAAAACCAAAATGGAATAGGTACTTTAGCAACTTTTTTAATTTAAAATAAACTACAAGTTTGAGCGTGAAAAAATTATTCGTCGTCAATTCTAATAGAGATATTTTCTGTACGTGATTCAACAAGCGTAAAATTAATTGCCTACTGCATCTGCCTAAATCTGATTGTCCATAGGTGCAATTTAAATTTACGATAACTTTAGATGCAATTAAGCAGTCAATTTTTGCGCCAGTGGTGGTAACAATTCTTTAAATCAAGTTTGAGAGCATGAAATAAACACAAATCCTATTGTATTTAACTAATCGTCGAACAACGTAACAAAACTACAGTAAGTTACACGTAATGATGCATTTCGATCTTCAATGATCATTATCAGAGTACGAAGGCAAACTGACTAGCAAGGATCAAACCGTAATGCATATATTTGTAAAGCAAAATTAAATAGGCGGCTCTCACATCTAATAGTGTCAGATACATTGTATTTGACTGAAAATGTCGGTTGCAAAATTTATATGTAGTCAGAAACATTAACTTCTTTTTAACTTTCGCCATATATATATATATATATATATATTCTTATAATTGGTAAAACACGTTGTGTTTTCCAATTATAAGATTACTGTAAAATTTAAAAGGAATGGACATTATAATAAATATATATATATATATATATATATATATATATATATATATATATATATATATATATATGTAATACAATTAAACAATCAAGTGCAATACAATTTAACAATAATTGATTGCGCGGGTGGTGGTATCAATGCTTTAAATCAAGTTTGCGAGCTTGAAGTAAACACCAACCCCATTGTATTTAACCAGTCTTCGAACAACATAACAAAACTACCGCCAGCCGCAACGCACTGACGCGTTTCGACCTTCCATGATCATCATCAGAGTACGACGGCAAACTGACTATCGAGGATCAAACCGCATTGAAAATATATGGAAATCAAATTTAGATATGCGGCTCTCACCTCTAGCAGTCTTGCATACATTGAACTTGACTGGAAATGTCGGCTGCACAATTTCTATGCAGTCACGAACATTAACTTATTAGTAGATTTCGCCACATATACATATATAGACAATACAATTTAACAATAATTGATTGCGCGGGTGGTGGTAACAATGCTTTAAATCAAGTTTGAGAGCTTGAAGTAAACACCAACCCCATTGTATTTAACCAGTCTTCGAACAACATAACAAAACCACCGCCAGCCGCAACGCACTGACGCGTTTCGACCTTCCATGATCATCATCAGAGTACGACGGCAAACTGACTATCGAGGATCAAACCGCATTGAATATATATGGAAATCAAATTTAGATATGCGCCTCTCACCTCTAGCAGTCTCGCATACATTGAACTTGACTGGAAATGTAGGGCTGCACAATTTCGATGCAGTCACGAACATTAACTGTTAGTAGCTTTCGCTACATATACATATATAGACAATACAATTTAACAATAATTGATTGCGCGGGTGGTGGTAACAATGCATTAAATCAAGTTTGCGAGCTTGAAGTAAACACCAACCCCATTGTATTTCACCAGTCTTCGAACAACATAACAAAACCACCGCCAGCCGCAACGCACTGACGCGTTTCGACCTTCCATGATCATCATCAGAGTACGACGGCAAACTGACTATCGAGGATCAGACCGCATTGAAATATATGGAAATCAAATTTAGATATGCGCCTCTCACCTCTAGCAGTCTTGCATACATTGAACTTGACTGGAAATGTCGGCTGCACAATTTCTATGCAGTCACGAACATTAACTGTTAGTAGCTTTCGCTACATATACATATATAGACAATACAATTTAACAATAATTGATTGCGCGGGTGGTGGTAACAATGATTTAAATCAAGTTTGCGAGCTTGAAGTAAACACCAACCCCATTGTATTTAACCAGTCTTCGAACAACATAACAAAACTACCGCCAGCCGCAACGCACTGACGCGTTTCGACCTTCCATGATCATCATCAGAGTACGACGGCAAACTGACTATCGAGGATCAAACCGCATTGAATATATATGGAAATCAAATTTAGATATGCGGCTCTCACCTCTAGCAGTCTTGCATACATTGAACTTGACTGGAAATGTCGGCTGCACAATTTCTATGCAGTTAAATACAATGGGGTTGGTGTTTAATTCAAGCTCGCAAACTTGATTTAAAGCATTGATACTACCACCCGCGCAATCAATTATTGTTAAATTGTATTGTCTATATATGTATATGTAGCGAAAGCTACTAACAGTTAATGTTCGTGACTGCATAGAAATTGTGCAGCCGACATTTCCAGTCAAGTTCAATGTATGCAAGACTGCTAGAGGTGAGAGCCGCATATCTAAATTTGATTTCCATATATATTCAATGCGGTTTGATCCTCGATAGTCAGTTTTCCGTCGTACTCTGATGATGATCATGGTAGGTCGAAACGCGTCAGTGCTTTGCGGCTGGCGGTGGTTTTGTTATGTTGTTCGAAAACTAGTTAAATACAATGGGGTTGGTGTTTACTTCAAGCTCGCAAACTTGATTTAAAGCAATCAAGTGCTGTGTTGGTGGTGGTAACAATTCTTTGAATCAACTTTGTGAGCTTGAAAAAAACACCAATACCATTGTATTTAACCAGTCGTCAAACAAAAGCTGCAATATATCAATCATTCCATTCTTCTCATTTTAATGGGTTGTAATTGTTGTAATTTAAATGTTGCGCCGTCCTTGCTTTCACAATGAATTCGTAAAATGTGCCATCATCTCTACATTTCAAAACAACATCAATGAAAGCTATAGCATTATCCTCTTTGTTTTCAACTGTAAATTTAATATAATTTACGCATGGCATGATATAATAAAGCTTGCTTTGAATACTTGTAATTGTGATAAGAAATGTGTACATATTCACTTTCAATAAAAAATGAAGTTGCAATGAAGTGATTAAATGTTTGAGTGCTTGCAGTGTTGGTGTTCCCATATATTGCAGCTCATTTATCTTAATCTGTTTTGTCTCTCAGATATCTTTTGAAATTTGATTGCGGAGCGCCAGATTCATATTTACTAATGCCGCGTTTTGCGCACACGGGTAGTAGCTTTGCACGGACAGTTTCACAAATATCCGATTGATCACAATTTACAATTTCGTTTTGTCTTCGATCGGGCTGACTTTGTATTCGTCCCAATGGAAATGCGGTTCCATCAAATCTTTTGATACTGGCGACGTTTCGGAAAGTGTATCCCCTTTCCATCTTCAGGCCAATTTTTCTACATATATCCACAGCACAATACTCACAATAGCAGATTTAAGCAAAGGTGTTAACCTCGTTCCAAAACCGTTCTATATATATATATATATATATATATATATATATATATATATATATATATATATTGTATATATATTGTACCGTCCAATTATTCCACATTCTTCTACCGAATATATAGTGGTTAAAGGGCGTAATACCGGCTCCTACTGATGAGTCGCCAGTGAGCACGAAACGAATGTGCATGAGATTAAACTTTCCGTTCATGCTGCCTTTGGTTTATCCTTCTGGTCACAACTGAACTAATTTGTTACTAGGTTCGCAAAACCTAATACATACTTGCATATATATTTGGTCTTCGCAACAAACAGTATGTTACTGTAATGTGAGCGTTTAGCACTGCAATCAACACTGGCGTTGTTACCACGTGAAAACTTTGCGCAACGAGGTGAAACGATCAACTATACTGGGAAAAATAGCACTTGAATATGTAACAGTGAACAATGCGCACAAATGGTTAATTCTCAAGCTATCAAAACAATAATGACAAGATCTCAGACATCACTTCGCAATACTGCGAGAATGACCTTTACATGCAAACACGCATACACACAAACACAAACGCATACACACTCACCAACTAGTCAAAACAAGAAACAGCAGTAAAAACGAGTCAGATTTGTTACCACTATCATAATCAATTGAAAACCCAAAATGTATAAATATGTATGATTGTATAAGAGATGATTAGTATTCACGAAATAAATGGCGTTTATCCACTTTGTTATTTGTGTTTTCTTAATTATAAGAATAATGTTTAATTAAAAAGGAATCGACATCATATATATATATATATATATATATATATATATATATATATATATATATATATAGTAAGAACAAAACAACGTACTCCATGGAATAACATTTATTAATAAATCTTATTTCTACCAGTATCTACAGCCATTATTCTGGATTCGTTAGTATATTCGTTCATTCAATCCCACTGTACATGTGTTGTAACCAATCTCCTCTTCGTTATTCTAAGATTTATTAATAAATGTTATTCCATGGAGTACGTTGTTTTGTTCTTACATTTTAAAAAATGGTGAAATTAGAAACTATCAATATATATATATATATATATATATATATATATATATATATATATATATATATATATACAATATTCGTAATTAGCAGACCAATCCTTACCTCAGCTATCTCAGATTCCCGGTATAAATAATCTCATCTCGCGTGCAGAATTTTGTAGGGGGAGAGAAAATATCGGAACTTTTTTTGTTATAACTGTACTGTTACTATGTCACGGTAATCAAAATTCAAAATTGATAAAAAGCCTTGACTGTCAAATACTGCATTTCATTTAATGCCGGGAACTCTAATATATACAATGGCGTATGAGGTATTGCCACGTGATAACAAATTAGTTCAAATATGGTGCAGCAAGTTACCTAGATGGAAAGGGAATGAATATCATAGCGACGCTTAGGTAAAAAATTAAAGAGAGAAAAGTAGAGGGAGTATGGACAAACTAATAGTTTTCAAAACTATTCGTCAGCACAATGCGAAGTTAATCAACTCCTAGAAATAATTGCATAAGAATATATGTTAATATGACTAAAATAATTCACTATACCTATATACATATATATCTAAATATAATAACGTAACACCTTTATATATATATATATATATATATATATATATATATATATATATATAGTAGAAGGACAATTGGTAGCCGCTAACCATGAATATTTTCTATTATTATTATTATTTATTTAGTCACACCTTATATCAACATATAAAATTCATATCAATATGTATAAAAAACATAAATATATATATGTATATATAAATATATATATATATATATATATATATATAGTGAGTCAAATATCCCTAATCCGATATATATATATATATATATATATATATATATATACATATATATATACATTATTTATTACTTTAGTCACACCTTATATCAATATATAAAATACATATCAATATGCATAAAAACATATATATAAATAAAAGCAACAGTGTGAGTCCAATATCTCTAATCCTATATATATATATATATATATATATATACATTTGTATATTTATAATAAATTATTATTTTTCTCTTTTCTTCCTGTTTCTTTGACCATTTAATCAAGTTGTATATTTATTTATTCACGCCTTATATAAATATATAAAACACATATAAATAGTATAAAAACATATAAATAAATACAACAACAGTGTAGTCAAATGATATATATATATATATATATATATATATATATATATATATATATATATATATATATATATATATTGGGTTTTCAATTGATTATGCTATTGGTAACAAATCTGACTCGAAATAAATGGCCTTTATCCACTTTGTTATTTATGTGTTGTTTTCCTAATTATAAGAATATATATATATATATATATATATATATATATATATATATATATATATTCCAATATTTATGCCATATATGTAAATGGTAGCATATAAAATGATTAATGTCGGTATATGTTTATATATATTATGTATATAGAATAAACCTATCTATCTACAGATAGGCTTATCTATATGTCCGTCTATTTACCACATTTTTAGTTCCTCTTTAAATGACACTTTATAGCTGTTAACCATGAATATCTTCTCTAGGACCAACTTATTATTCATTTATTAAGATATTCACACCTTACATAAATATATAAAAATATAAGTAACAGTGTGAGTCAAATGTCTCTAATCTAATGTCCTATCTCCTAACCATTGCTAAATCTGTATACCATCTTCTGGAACATTTTATTGAGAAAGATAAGTATATAGGAATTGATATTGGTATAGGTCATTCGCAATCAGTTTTCTATAAGCGAGGTTTCTTACTTAGGTTCCCACTTAATTCAGGTTCCGCAGCCTCCCGTTTTCTGACCCTAGAAAATGCTTCATTAAATATTGGGCCTAATGATTTTTCTACCGATGTTACATTCATTACATCTTTCCCTGATTTTATTTCAATCGACTCTCTAATTAGTCTAGTTAATCTGTTGCGGTTGCATAACGCGATGCGTTTACATCCCTCCCAGTCTATTTCATGACCCGTTTCCTTCGAATGCCTAGCTAGGTCTGATCTTTGAATGTGTCCATATTTGCAGGCTGTCTTGTGTTCCCCTCTACGAACCTTTATCGGTCGCATGGTTTCGCCTATATACCTGAGATTACAATCTTTGCAAGGTATCGCATATACTCCTGATGTCTCGAGGGGTTCTACTCTTTCTTTTTGGTTAGGCAGTTTATTGCCTATAGTAAGCGATTGTCTTAAAACTGTTTTAATATTGTATTTAGCTGCTATTATTCTAATTTTTCTGCTCAATTTTGAATCAGGTAATACCATAATTTTGTGCTTATCCAGTTCTGTTTCCTTCTTTACTTTGTTTATTATATTATCATTAAATCTCAGCAACATCTCATTTAATAATCTATCTATTACACTTGACGGATAGCCATTTAGTTTGAATATTTCTCTTAATCTGCTCATTTCCTTTTCCCTATTTTTTTATATCCATTACTCTCTCAGATATCACATATTGCCATTTTAAAATATTTGTTTAACGTGGTGTATAAATTGTGCCACTGTGATTAAAGAATTTTATGTGCACGTTTTGTATGCAAAATAATTGGAGCTCTGATACACAAGATATGGTGCTTTCATTGTCTGCTAGTAATAAAATGTTTAAACTAAATCATTTAATGGTTTTTAAATCACGAAAATGAACATTATTCTGGTGTTGAAGTAAGAGTCATGTACAGCAAATCTACGTGTCCCTGGTTCTTGCCTCTCCGACAGTGATGGCTGTTAGTAGCAATGCTGACTTAACCATGATTTGTTAGGTAGATATTCTACAATGTGATACCTCCTTCAACATTAAACTACCGAATGGTTTTCTACATCCAGCCATTATTACGATTAGCCTATATCCGTCGTTTGATTAGTGTTTTCTTTTTGCATCTAATTGAAGTTCTGCAATTTATTCAAAAGAGAAATTATTGATGACATAGGTGGCAATATCATTGTTTACATAAAGTCGTTTCCTTTTATATAAGTACAAATCCAATTTTTATTCATTTTGTGTGTTCTGTCAAAACTGCGTTAACTACACGTACGGTAGATTTTCGTTCTTTTTCCCTAGTAGATTCTATTACTAATATTGTCAGAAATCGAAAGGCAAGATTTAAATACTTTATTATTTTCCTTATTGTAAATACTATATGTACTAATAAGCGACACCAAAGATGCTATCGCGCCAGCCACCTCAAGTCTCCACGAAGATACTTTTTTCGTGTTTGTTTGCATATTTGCGCTTAAATAGGTGAGATAATCGCGATTTAATGAACTATTTACTCAACCATATATTACTTAATGGACGATTCCATCTTTATTCTCATTCAGTAGCATATAAATAAATTGTGCATCAGTTTAAAGTGGTAGAAATATATGAATCCGAAGCACAGTTAATATACATATTTTGTGGTAATGAAGAATTTCCATAACATTAGTCTTCTTATACAATTTTATCGAATATGTAAAACTTTTGGCCTTTACTTTTGTAATGTACGAAAGCTTTCATATGTACTAGACCATTTTACCCGCTTTAATATAACTATTCTACACATAGAAGAGTAGAAGATGTGAATCATTTTACACTCGGAAAATCATTATTGACATACTTAGCGCCCCAATCCGTACAACTATATGTATATATTTATATTTGTTAAACTTGTAAGGGTGAAACAATTAAAGAAGGCGCAATCAATTATTTTGTCATTGTATTGTCTACATATAGATGTGTGTGGCGAAAGCTACAAACAGCTAATGTTCGTGACTGCATAGAAATTGTGCAGCCGATATTTCCAGTCAAGTTCAATGTATTGATTATATTAATTGTTATCACCACCCGCGCAACCAATGTTCGTTTAAGTTCAATGTATGCAAGACTGCTAGAGGTGAGAGCCGCATATCTAAATTTGATTTCCATGTATATTCAATGCGGTTTGATCCTCGCTAGTCAGTTTGCCGTCGTACTCTGATGATGATCAAGGAAGGTCGAAACGCGTCAGTGCGTTGCGACTGGCGGTAGTTTTGTTATGTTGTTCGACGACTGGTTAAATACAATGGGATTGGTGTTTACTTCAAGCTCGCAAACTTGATTTAAATAATTTTTACCACCATCCGCGCAATCAATTATTGTGTGAATTAAAGAAGGCTAACAACAAAGATAGCCGAAATATTTTACAAAAAGAAAACTATTAGAACAATAAAAGCTGCGTTAGACAAAACCCAGATCAGGTAAAAAACACTAATTCTATTTTACCCTACCCATCGCACAGCATAGCAAAACTAGCGTCAATTGAACGTAATGGCTTAATAAACTGATATTGGTGGTAATCACAAGCTCGCAAACTTTAAATAATGACTTTTTTCTCAACCCGCGCAATCATTGATTGTTCAAATATGCATTCCTACATACATTCAATTACTTAACTGTACTCATTTAGATAAATTCACATTTCGGCTTATATTATTGACATGTTTTGTAAATACTTCAACAAAAAATCTGATCATTTACACTGTAAGTTAAAAGCCATTTTTTTGAAAATACCATCAAATGACTTTTAATTGGAACTCGGATTCCTCGACTTCTTTCCGTTTCTTCTCGTTCTGTTTTCGGCTAGTGTTTTCTTCAAATCACAAAAAAGACGTTAAATGGTACTGTTGTTGCCATGCGTTTCTGTATTGGCTAAAACGCCATACTTGCTGCAATGCATCTTTAGAAATAGCTGTTCTCTAAAAGAGTTATCACAAACATGACTATTTCTTGTGAGCAGTTGCTCTTAATGCCAATAGTCACATTAAGCTGCAAGTTACTACGTAAATTTTGGACTACGAGTTATGAATATATTGACTATTCCATGAATTATTATAGAAAGTTCCTTACTCTTGGTCTCTGTTATCTTCCGTCTTCTTATCAGATTAATTCTATTACTGGGTAATACAATGCGTTAAATAGATTTGTTTCACATTCGTAAGTTAACTAAATATGACTCTCTCATGGAAAATTCTTTTAAAGGATATTTCAGACTACATCTCTAACGTTATATGGCTCAACATTCTGACCACTCATACTAGTTATTGAGTGGATAGTGCGACTGGTTGAATTAAATGGGATTGGTATTTATCCCAACTCCACAAGCGTGAGTTAAATCATTATCGACCATCGTTTGGCGAAATTTTTTTAAAAGTCTTTTTCAAGAAATATTTTTACTTATTTAAGGCTCTTTGTGAGATAACATTTTTCCTTAAAATCAAGCCATCTGCATTTAACTCATTTAAACACACTTTTGGTGTCTTGTCTTATGAATTCCTCAGTAGCAGCTGACAAATGTCAATTAACATGGCAAAATTTAGATTGTTATTGGTTTTGAATAATATCGCAATCGGGTGGAGTTCAAACCTTATTATTCTGTTTATGCATTCCAGTGTCTTTTATCTGATATTCAATGTCTTTTATTTGAACTATCAGGTCGATTTTTCTTTCATTATAAATTGCTTATAGGCGTAACCTAGTTGAGATTAGAAATACCATCTCTAGCTTCGTCAGATAGAATATTCCGAGCAACTTTGGTTCCTATCTCTGCTGTCGCACTCTTATCATTAATAGCTTAGATCTAAAGGTCCTATTTAATTTTAATTCATTCATAGTGAATATATTAATCTTGTGTAAATTTAACACTGTTTTATTTTTAGAGCCAAATTTGACGAATTTAGTCTCAACAACAATATTAACCAGTAGGATAATGGCACACTGGAAGGATACAAGCTTGCATTGATAAATTGTGTTGGAACATGGCTTCGTTTTTCCATCCAGCCACCAATGCTATAAGATATATCTGAGAAATCTACGAGGAATATGTCTTTTTTAATCCGTCCCATCTTGAAGTGTTTCCTGTTGTAGGCCTCTCCAGAATTGATTTTAATCCAATGTTATTACTAGCCCACAGAATTTACTCTAAAGAATAAATTTAATATCAGTCATTTTATCCAAAAATCGGTAATAATGAAAAATTATTGTTTCAAGTAGCAAAATTAGTTTTGATTAAACCATTACTTCAAAATGCGGATTATGTACAATTTCATCACCAAAGATATAATAGCAACCATTTTCAAAACTGAAATCACTAACATGCTAGTAATATCTTAATAATTAATAAAGCATATTTTATAACGGACAGTCTCTTAGATTTATATGTAAATTACACCTCATATTAAATTTACTTGCGAGCGCGCAATTCCTATAAAATTTTAAAAATATTTCTTCAACGATTTTATACACACATTACATGGCCCTTGTGGTACCCAAAAAGGCGTTTGCATCCATTGTCTTCAATTTTTTATATAGACGAGAAAGCAGATGATAATTAGTAAACTCGTACAAAAACAGACATGGAATCGGTCATTATTTTATTAGCATAGAAAATGACAATAACTAAAAAATAAATAAAAAATTTAGTTTTACCACACATTACGGCTGCACACGAAAAAATCTAAATACCACGATATCAGGGTTGCGATCTGGATATAAACACCTGACCCATTATGTACATACATTCGTCAATATAAAATAAGTATTGTATAGAGTGGGAAAGGCAATACACCCAGTTGATCCGTTTCGTCCTTATTGGAAACTCATCACGTACTGTCCAGTATTTGCTGCGGACAGGGCTCGAACCTGGACATGTCTGCTTCGGAATATGGTGCTCAAACCACTGAGCCACCTAGCCGCGCTATTTTACCGGTTTCGTCCTTCGTGGTTAGAGCAACAAATTACGAAGCAGACGTGCTCAGGTTCAAGTCCTGTTAGTGGCAATTTATAGACAGTACGTAATGAGTTCCTAATAAGGACGAAACCGGTCAACTGGATGAATTTCCTTTCCACACTATACAATACTTGTTTTATACGGACAAATGTGAGTAAATAATGAGTCTGGGGTGTGTATCAAGATCGCAATCTTGATTAAAAGTAAAAAAGAACTATTTAAAATAAGTGTTTTATAAAATTAACTTCCAACACTAAAAAAATCTATTATTGAATGAATTAATAATGGATTTCCTTTTAAATTGCGAGACGATAATATTGTTCAACTCTCAGGAATAACAAATAAGACGCGGAAGAATTAATGTTCAACGCCATCTTGATGACGATAGGTACACTAACTTATCAATATTAAGACGAAAATTAAGACAACATCATATAAAATATTTTTGTTCTGAAAACCGGATTGGTCAATTCAATAGAAAATTCGGTTTTTATCATATAAACTCTTAAAAGCCATTTTTAAAATATAAAACCAATTTAGTTATATTTATTACATCTACATTTTTATATATTCCATGTAATTCTGATTTTGCTTAACTCTGCTGATGACTCAGGATGTCCGGAATACATCTGCATGCTTAACTATCAGTTGCCTAGCAAAAAACAAGATGTTTTTCTTAGGATTTGTGTGATTATAAATTTTACGAACTTAGTTTGTATAAAACTTATGAAAACGAACACACACGCAAAACTTGACTTGCTTTTTCATCAATCTTGAATTTGCTTTATGTCTTTGAGAAATGATTTTCGTGTTTGTAAAAAACATTGCACTGCCGACATTAAAAGCAAAAGATATTTTAAAGCCACTGCTAATCTATAGAGTGACATTTATGGTTTAAAAATATTCTCAACTTCACTTTTTTGACTTATTCTCCATCTGTCGGTTTATTGTTTTGTTCACAGTACAATTTAAGGTATTCGATGTTTAGAATTCATGACTTATTTACTTATTAACTTCATACGGACATTTTAGTTGACGCTGGTTTTCCTTAAAAAAGAAGTTAAAAGAGAATATAATTAACCAAACATTTGTTACGTGGGTGGTGATAACAATTATTTAAATCAAGATTGCGATCTTGATATAAACACCAATCCCATTATATACGTTACATTATAAACTAAGAATTGTATAATGTAGAAAAGACAATTTATCCAGGTGGGCGAATACGTTTTTAATGGGAACTGTTCACGTACTGTCCAGAATTTGTCGCAGACATATTGCCGTAAACACATACACGTGCGGCGGGGTGGCACAGTTGTTAGTGCAACGAATTCCGAAAATTATAGACAGTAAAAGAATAATTCCAAATTTAAGACAAAACCTTTCTACTGAATGGGTTATCTTTTCTTAATTTACGTTTAGTTTATACTGACAAATATTTGTATATAAAGGGGTTTTGGATTAAATTAAGATTGAATAAACAGATACGCAATGCACTTACAAATAAACCTAATCAATAAGAAAATGTGTGTGGTATTTACAAACTAAAAGTTGCAAGAGGTGGTGACTGCAATTCATTTACTTTGGCGCTTTCGTTTTTTATAGGCATTTATTTGTAATAACCGAAGTTTCCGCTTCGGGGATTTGGTTCAAAATGATTTAGCTGAAACATTACGCCACGAATATCATCTTGTTTTTCTGTTAAAAGTCAACAAATATTTTGCGCTTAGTTTTAATTTTACGTTGGTCCTACTTTGGGTATATTTTGGTCTTAAATAAAAACTAGCTCTCACCGATCTGTCATAGAAAGCCGATGCATATTTATACACCATTATATATATATTCAAACATTTTCATTATATTTTGATTTAATTTGACTTCCACAGGTGCAATGGTGTTTGAATTATAATGACACATTAGAGATGGATTTTTAAAACTTGAAGTCGAGGCTTTGTCCAAGAGGATTAAACTTAAGTAAAGACTTGTTAATACTATAAGCTGAAGTAAAATTGTAAAAAGCATGCAATGCAAGGTTTGGTTGGCGTTGTTAATGAGTTGCAATACTTGGAAGCGAATGCCTCCTGTCAAAATACTTAGCCTCAGCATATCTGGTAAAAACATTTTTGAGCATCTAACAAAGGCTTTGTTTACTCTGACAACATATATATTTAATTGAAGTCTAATGTAAGGATTCTAAATTTTTATACATATATATATATTATATATATATATATATATATATATATATATATATATATATATATATATGTGTCTGTGTGTGTGTGTTTTCGGAAGAAACAAAATTTGGCTTTAGGTATCAATTGAGATTCATCCGATAAATTGGTTCCGTCGTTATTGGAAATTCGTCAGGTACTGTGTAGCATTTAGCGCCATGGCAGGATTTTTATTGTGCACAAATTTTGTCAAAAAATAGCAAATATAAGATTTTATCTGGTCCAAATTGTCGTGGATTCCCATTCCCCGGTGGCCCAAGTTGTCACTGATTAAATACTCAATTCGAAAGTAACCATGTACGATTTGATGTTTTGTCTGTATTATTTCCTATCATTATGGCTATTACTTCAAAACACAAACACACACACACACACACACATATATATATATATATATATATATATATATATATATATATATATATATATACGTGTATATATACAAACGATTTATTCTTAAATGCTTTAGTCTTATCTTGCATTTTACCTTGGCTTTTGCTTATTATTCATTTAACGTTGACTAATAATTTTGATTAAATGCCTGAATCTCACAGCTAATCTTATTAGCTCCTAGCAATTATTTTGATTTTTTCCCGTTTCTACACAGTTTTCTGAATAATTTGGTCTTTTCATTTATATTTACATCGAAACCTTTTCTGGTTAACATTGGAAAATATTTCATTAATAATTAAAATTTAAAGAAGTTTACATCTCGTAGACATGACACCGTTAAACAATTAACTAAAACGGTCAAAACAAAGAAAAATAGCTACAGTAAAAAAATTTTAAATGCATAATACTGTTATTTAACTGATGATAGTTCCGCTATGCAGTAAGGCGGGATAAATATGATTTTTGGCGCGCATTCCAATTCTGGCAATTTGATTATTAACTTTTGTTGTAAGCATGGAACATTTCAAATAAATTTATATTCTTATAATTCATTTTCTTATCCATATGTTTTATTGTTGTTTTCCTTATGAAGTTCAGACGATCCTTTGTTGAAAATATTCGTCCACCTCTCTAGACATTCTTAAAACAAACTTATTATTAATTTGAACACGTTAATTACTTGGTTAAACTAGCAAAACACGAATACTGGTTGAATCTGGACGGTAGATAAATACATACAAATGTAGTTTTTTATTGAATTTGGGAAAATCTTTAGTTTAAAGCTACCAGTAAAACAACAATCACATGTTCTTTATGCGTTTTATTATCATCCAATAAGTTGAAGTGTTATTTTAGCTTATCTTAAAATAACGCATTAAACAGGTTGAGAGCTCTATCTGCCAGTAAATCGATTTTATGACCAACGTAAAGATATTTGGAGTTCATGCACATTCGTGCTTGCGTTTGTTAATTTTGACGATGGTGGTTTGTAGTCTTTGTATTTGTATTTGTGCATGGACATTGACATCTCGATGGGTAGAATACATAAAACAAGGCATTTAAACGTGGGATATATACGCCGTTGAGAATGAGTTTAATGCATAAATGGTCTAGTTAACTATTTAGCGATATGCCTTAATGAATTAACTAGACATTTAAATTAATGAAAGCAGTTTTACAATGTCATTTAATCAACCTTGAAAAATTCGACGAATAAATGCGATATGGTTTTGAATATAGACATCACCTTATCTAGGAGTCTTCCCTTTAAAGCAAGAAGAGCCATTTGCGATCATAGTGTCAAAATTTTGAAATCACACATATAAATATCTAAAATGGGATTGGAAATTTTTCAGCTAACCATCGTTTGATTTATTTCTCTTCAATTTTATCAAACAAGCATGTTTTCTTTAATTGCGTTATGTTGGTTAATTAAAAGAACATTAAAAAATTTTCATTACTTTAAAAACAATAATCCTTTTTTAAGCAGTTAAACAGAAGGACAGAACTGCTATAAACTATATATGTTTGATAACAAAAAAACACTTAATAAAGGCCTTTGGAATTTGCACTTAAGACCGAATAGCTTCCTGGCGATAGAACGGGAAATAATTTTGACAACGTTTTTGGTGTGCGGAATCGCATACTTTTCAGAATTATACCATGTTTCGGTGAAATAGAAATTTAAACAGTTAATCCGAATGGGAGATAATGATGCATTTATTAATTGGCAAAACAAAGTTCCAATTCTGTAACACAGTGCAGGCTTTGATCACAAGCTTTGCACTGCATAGTTATGTTGCTACAATTAATTACAGTTTCGTTGCGTTTTTCATTAGAGATTATTAAAACACTTGTGGTTATATCATAGAAATCATATTTTCCAATTAGAGGATTTCCATTCATATATTGATCGTTATTTTACTATTTATGACTGGTCTGAACGAAATTTGATTAATAATGGTTACGTTAACATAACATAAATGCGTCGCGATGAATGTGAGTTTTACTTTAGCCCTTTTGTGAAAGAGTATATATATATATATATATATATATATATATACATATATCAAGCTCGTAAAATGTACCTACAAAGGGGTTTTCGAGATATCCTGCCAGCTAAGTCTACCATCGAAATGATTTTCCAGATATCGCGCTTGAGAAGGGTACAAAAATAGTGTCTTACGAGATATGCTAACTTTCAACAAAACTGCGAATTTCACATATTTCTGCAAATCTGTTATTCCAACAAATCCATATACATTCTGGGTTCGATCGAAAATTTATACCAATTTTCGCTGTAATCATCAAATAATATATATACGTTATACATTCATTGCTGCGAAGAACTAATATATATGCAGTCTTGTATTATGTACTGCGTACCTAATATGAAATTAATTTATAGCCGGCTAAGATTTTCACTCTTTTAACTGTGTTGAATAAAGTTTGGGCTAATTTTCATATACGTTGACATTTTTGCGACCTATAGTGTCATATTAAAGTCAAAATATAATTGCTCAATCCATTTTGACTATTATTAATTTGATGTTTTTTGTTAGACTTCGGCGCTTTTATCTCCGAATGAGAATGTCTATATGAATTTAAAATACTGTAAATAAGAATAAATATAAATACTAAATTAGGTCGACCGGTCAGCAACTTGGAAGCAATTTTTATTCGTATAAGTAAACCAGTTAGCAAATTTTTTATGAAACAGATCAAAGTCATTATATATGCATATTTACATGTTTGCTGTTAGAATAAACTTGAAGATGCATAAGATCGAATATGAAATTCATAAAGTAGACCAGTTTCGTCCACACGGTCATACATTAACGTTTTGTAAGTATTGACGCCGTCATGGTTTGGTCCATAACATTTTTTCTTCAGTTTTGTAACCCACCTACTGCGCCATCCAAGCAGCTCAATGCTTTAAATTTCAAGTCATAGACAAACTTATGCCTTTAGTCAGACTTTCCTAAATGTCAATTCTATAAAGCGTCGCTTCTGATATGCATTTTCAACTAGCCAACCCGAGATCTCTAATTTTACAAAAGAAACCCTGCAAAAACGGGATGCGCTATTTAATTTAATTATCATGGCAGGATATATATATATATATATATATATATATATATATATATTGTATATTGCCATTATAAGATAATCATTGAATAATATAATCAAGTAAATTCATCAATTAGATCGGTTTCGATTTCTTTGGGCTATAATCAGGTAAATGCTAGAACTAGCACTGCCAATATATATATATATATATATATATATATATATATATATAATGTCCTTAAAATAATATATGTCCTTATAATTCTCTATCCAACATAGGCTAGTACTTCACTTACCATAATTTCATTTAAGATTCTTTTGTGAATATGTGTATCGTTCTGGTTGACAATTCAAGTTTGTTTATGTAGATGTTTATAAACTTTTCTGTGTTCTGGCATGCATTCAAATAATGACAGTCTAAGATAAACCGACCTTAATTTCATTCGTTAGGGGCACAACACTTTTCAAAGATACGAGAATGAACTTAACACTGAGGTGTGAGTGCACACTAATTTATGCAAAAAAATTTTAGTACCACCACAAAAGCAAATTAAAATACCAGAAAATCGGTGTTAAAATTGTGCTGAAACGGCATCAAATTCGGCCAACGAATGCAAATTGAAACAAGTCGTCACATATTAAGGCCAAGACTTTCCTAACAAAAACTTTCTGATATAGTACAGGCATGAAATGAAATAAAAATATTGGCAGGCTACAAAATATACCGAATAGGATGCATTCATGAATTATCAATTATATACGACTCGAGATTAGTTAAAATTAGTCACTGGTATAATTTTCAATTTTCATGCACATACTAAAACATCAAGACGAGCTGACTGGGAGAGAGAGAGAGAGCGTGCGAGACTGAGAGCTACATACACGCATATTCAGTAAAGTTCACATATGGACATAGAATATGTGACCCAATTGGGTTAAGCAGGTCCCAATTTATATAGTAACATATTTTTGCTTGTAATATAGTCGTCGCTATTATGCATTCGTTATATTTAATGGTTTTAAATTTACGTTTCGTCTAAAATTTTATTAAATGCTTTTTAACTAGGAGTCACAAATATGTATCCCACGACTAGGAGTACATTAAATGTTAATTTCTTATTCGCACTTTATTTATCAAATGCTGCAGATAATATATGGCGCAGATTTATTGAACTAGTTTGAATTTACTGCCCACTGGTTTCAGAAATAATTCTAGATTAATGGTGAAAAATCGCGTGACTATTTATCCGTATTTACAAAGTAAAAATAATAATGAATAAAAGTCCAGGTTAAAGGAACGAATTTTGCATCAACAATATTTTTATATGGCCTTGCCAAATATTATGGGACTTTATAAATTAGAATATCTCAGTGAAGTAATAAGCGTTAAATTTTTTATTCTGTCTGGAAATATATTAAAATTCTACTAATATATATGATTGCTGTTTAAGTCATTTCAACTTTGTGTAAATTTATAAGAATAAAAATATGTGATTTATTCTTATGCATAGGAAAATAACGAAATACATTTACATTTTCATGAATAGTCGATGATAAATTAAGAAATTTTATTATCAAATTATGAACAAAAATTGCTGATCCAATGCCACTTAATGATCAAAAATACTTAACCATTGTTTAATGTTTGAAGAAATGTTTCTTCGCTGTCGCTGCGTGTTAACTGAATGCGATAGTAAATTTTATGTTAGATTTATTTTATTAACTTTATTAGCATAATATGAGCATTATTATAATAACTTTATCCATTAGGAGGAGATATATGAAGTCATATGAAAATTATGATGATGAATTTTAAAATAGAACAATTTAAAAAATACCTGAGAGTTACAAAAAATAAGGTAATATAAAACCTATTGTCACATTTTAGTGAGAAAACTGTCCATGGCAGCGACGAAATGTTACTCGGGTCTTTGATAGGTTACCTCTCCACTTTATTATTTGAGTCACACTGTCCTAACAATAGAGCTACTCTAATCCATCACATAATATTATTACTTTTGTTATTACTTACTTATAATTTTTATTTCAAAATAGGCGTAGTTTCGAAACTTGTTGCTACGAATCTAAAAGTCATGTTCACGTCAGTTTAGCTTTGCTTCATACAACATGTCAACATTTTAGAGATTGTTACTTACTGATCATTCATTTTTTTGCATATTCATTAGGCTTAAACGGGGCATTATTTTATTGACAATATATATTGTTTTCATTACTATAACATTATACATGTGAAACATCTTGTTTACACATAATTAGAATCTACAAATTGTACAATAAAGTTTTTATTTTCATTCCTGTGCTCATCATGACTGGATATATTCTAAGCAAATGTTTTATTATATTACGAAGTTATTACATCGTCAGTGATATTCTGCAAACTCGAGCGAAGGACTTTTCCCAAACGAAATACAACGTCAGATGTTTCTTTCGATTGTATCAAAATAAAGAAATAAATAAGAAAATTATAAACCTACTTGTTCGAATAAGTAGCATGAATAGTTTTGGCAAATTCCATTCATATTAATATTTACATCATTTGTAAATAAATACACAAGAACCGTTACTTCATTAACTTTCGCGCAAAATTAAGGGTATCCTGAAATAATTGTGTAAGCAGTAAATTAGAATGCATTTGTATAAATCAATTTTCTCCAAACTCGTCTACTAGAACAAGACATCTTATTTTTTTGAAAAAAATGACAAAAACTGCCATCCAATTTTCTAAAAATATGTTTAATATGTCTTAAATTAATGAAAAGCCTTCAACTAGATAAGCACTTTGAATAACGACAGTTTCAGTATTTCACTTGTTCTGAAGGCTTGCTGTAGAAAATGAATATGGCATGATTTATACCAGCTTGTTTTGAAAGTGGCAAACTTGATACATATAGTTATGCCTGATATTGATAAAACAATATAAATTAAATATACGTCATTTACAATCACCTTTTTGAAATATGCTTATCACGAATTTGGCTGAACAATCTAATTTAAAGTATATATATATATATATATATATATATATATATATATTATTTCTTCTAAATCAGTCAAAATCGTGATATTCAAACCGTGCTGTAAATAGAATTCAATCATCAGCCCTAATGTTTTGGATCGATAATTAATTGGTTTTCCGTTTATATTACTACTACTATGATCTTGAATTATTTTATTGCTCGATCGTTAGCACTCGGCCGAAATAATTCTAAAGAAGTTGCGCAACAGGAACGAAATCACTACCGTATCGATATATATTTTCCAAATGACTTGCTTTGTAGTAAAAATCATGGAATCAATTTCCACAATTTATTGGTTATACATTTAAATAATTAATTTATATATTAAATTTTAAATCTTAGCTGAAGAAGTTACGAAATTTGACGTATTTTTGGTCATGATAAAATGCAAAATAAGTTTGTAGGGCAAATTTATAGCGCAAACAGCAATTTACACTATATACAATTTTACATATCATTTTCTTTGAATTAAACTTTTTACGCGATTTTCTTTGTAGTAAAATTAAAATCAATTTAATAAATCTATCATTTCGATCCATAGTCAATTATCGTATGCTATAGATATATGCTGCAATATTTGTGATCATAAAGAAACTTTACATCTGCAATTTAACTCGCACACAGCATTTCTGTTTAGTTATTTCGCGTACTTTGTACTTGACTGCAATTGTTAGTTACGAAACTTCTTTACGGTCACGATCATGAAAAGTTTGCAACCATTTCAACGGGTGTATAAGTTGTACAATAAACAATCATTGCGATTGTATCTTCGTTTTTCAGAAATCATACTCTAATACTTATCATAGAAATCGAAACGCGTCAGTACGTTTGATTGATTATAATTTTGCTATTATGTGCAACTTATAGGATACATATGGATTGGTATTTAATAGAGGCACGGAAAACTGATTTTAAATCAATTTTTGTTTGGACAATTTAGCAGAAGATTGATTTAATGCGTGTTGAAGCAAATATCGATTTGACATGTGAAAAATTGAAAACTGTTGTGCATAAATCTATAACTAGAAATATATTCTCTCATTCACTAAAGGTGAAAGTCCAGAAAAACGATTTTCAGCTTCAATTAAAGAAATATGCACAAATATACATCCACATTTTGAGACTACTGCTATACATTTAAGGCGAACGTAATTCGAACCCGGTCTACTGGATTAACTGCGTTGCTACCTTATGTACTTTTTCGTTTTTACAGAGAAAATACAGATAATCAAAATTTTGACATTAGTCTTAAAATCGATATAACTTCTTTTAAAATGCGAAAATTCTGGACATAAAGAATTCTCAATAAGAACGAAAACGGTCTACTGGTTGAATCACATTTGCTACTTGATTTAGTATGAAGTTTAAGCTGACAAAATATATATAATCACAATCCCGCCATTACAATTCAGTTATATATATATATATATATATATATATATATTATATCTATATATATATTTATAATTCAAATAAAAACTAAATTTTGGAATGATGTGGTATAATGCGCAACGCTGTCACCATGTTTTCGATTTATTTTTCCATGTATACAGCTCATCTGTCTCAGTGCAATGTTCATATGTTCTCATTTGTCCCATTATTTTGAACCCTTTAACAAGTGTACGGTGCATTGAATGTTGTGTAGTATAATGTTTTGGAGATTTAATAATCACAATGCATGTAATCGTTTTCTTCTCATCTTCGAATACTCCATACAACTAACTAAATGTAAAAATCCATTTTTTGCCAAAATCAAAATTCTTGTGGTTGTGATATTTGTGTGGAAATTTTGAAGATTTTTGCAGCTATGAATACTTGAAACATCAGTAAATAATCAAAAAAACGTGATGCTACAAAATATTTAATTAAAGTACACATGGAGAATGATACAGAATGAAGGAAATAGTGAGAATTCATCAATCAAACAGGCAGACAAGCTGTTCACCTGGAAATGTAAATGGACCAAGATGTTACAGACATACAAGTGATAATCATGTACCCGCAATAATCAAGGGTGGCATAAAAAAATCAAAAATATATCTAGCCATATTCAGAGAACGCTTCTTTATCCTTTTATATATCTAGAAATGAACACATTTACATATTTTTCAAGAGCAAAAATAACCCATAAAATTGAAACTGTGAAGGATTGGAAAATAGCGAACATCCAATCATTTTGTTTCATAGACTTCAGTTCATGTTTAATGTCAAAACATGCTTTTTTGCACGCATTAATCATACTAACATTTTCTATCCTCCGAGGTTCCTTAATTTTTAGTTCACTTAATTAATTGCATTTGGCAAATATCCTCTAGTCAATATTAAGTGAATATTTTTAAACAGTTATAATTATATTTTGTGCAATTGTAAATATGTATTTACCATTTAATTTGAAAAGCTTTAAATTTTAACACTCTTTAACTTTTGGTGTTAATTGGTTACTTGATTGTCCTACGTATTTTTTTGATAATCAATGCATACTTCAGCACCAAGTATATGGACCATGAATAATTAATGTGCATTTGGTGTTATAGATCTGCAAAGCGCAGGTTATCTATTACATTTTGCCATACAATTATTCTGTCCATAAGTACGCTCGTTATTGTAGATCCATGAATAGGGTTTTGATTCCTTATTATTAGGATTCTCGTTAGGACAAAGAAACCACGAAAAAGAATTTTAACACTGTTAAAAAGCAGTTTTGGTTAACTCATTCAAACTAATCTATTTATTTTACTTTAAATCAGACCAATTAGCATTAATCCTCTAAGGCTTAGATAAGACCGAATATAAAATCGTCAATAAATTATTACTAACATACGCATAAACAAAAACACAAACAAACACCGAATATATATATATATATATATATATATATATATATATATATATATTATAATTAAAATCTTCTTTTGCCAACAGAGGCCATCTAACTCGACAGTTTAAAACATCCAGTAATAAATTGTTTGTAGTATCATATATAGTTAGGTGTGATGGAGATTTACAATTTTACATATTTAATAATAACAATGTGGCCGGTACAGAGCGTGGAAAGTAATATTTTGTCGGCAAGAGAATAGAATTACACAAATAAAATGTAACTAGTAAGTGACGAAACGAGAATCTGTGTCTCTTCAACCGCTAAATTTGACTATGATAAGAAACGAGATTTTTAAAGATTTATTAATGTAAAAACAAAAATCAACAGAGCTAGAGTATGCAAATATGTATTAGGTGTTGCGAACCTAGTAAAAAATTAGTTCAGTTGTGACCAGAAGGATAAACCAAAGACAGCACGAACGGAAAGTATAATCTCATGCACATTCGTTTCGTGCTTACTGGCGACTCATCAGTAGGAACCGGTATTACGCCGTTTAACCGCTATATATTTGGGTGAGATATGTAGGATAATAGGACGATACAAACAGTATTCAAGATCTAGAATATTGCAGATATAAACGTCAATAAACATATATTGGTGAAAATTATCGAAGCAATCATTAAATAAAAGACCAGAGAACATCACTGGGGAAAAGCATAAAAATTGTTATTTAATGTAGCACAAAGCAAAGTAACTACAATGTGAGGCGAAGTTAATATAAACGAAAATAACAAAAATTTACGAAACATAAAAGTAACACAAAGTTATTTTTCTACTAAACAAGCCTAAAGATTAAGCAACCTTAATCCAGAAGCAATAAAAATGAGTTTTATTATATTAAATTCAAATTAAAATTAAGGCCAAAATCAAAAATATGTGGTGTCAAATATGAAATAAATGTGGTATTACGAAGACATGTGTAATTTAATAAATTTTGCTGTTACTAGGATAAAAGTAACGAGAATATTATTTTTCAAAAGCGGAACTGGATACCGATGAGTGTAAAAACATATTAGAGACAAAATTTGAGAATAACCAAAGACAAACATTCCAAAAAAATTTGAAATCATCAAAAAGCGGTGAAAATGAAAACGCCTTCACTGACAACCTACACAGCGAATGGCTGGTTTTCCAAATATCTACATATGGAAATCCACCAGAAAAGAAAATATACTTGGCATGAGAATTATGGCCAACAATATGTAGATTGTGTGTAGACAGAGTTGTGAGGGCCTTTGTTGAGTTTCATCTGTCGCTAGCGTAGCACCAAAACTTTAACCAATGCGATGAGAGATTTCACTCCCCACAATGCCAGTTAAGCAGCTTGAGGTTTCCATGTTTGCGACAGAGCTAATTACGGGTGTGAAAGAAGCATAAGGCTGCCAATCTTTTCTATCATTTAGTAATTTAATAAACAAGTTTTTATTTTCAGATACTGAATAAATTTATCACCCGACATAAATTTAAAATATACGTTTAAGAATACACAGTAGCGTTTGCACTCCAGCTTGCCAGCTGATTTTACTAGAGATATGAACAGAAGTAATGAAAAATGAAATTATGTTTGGATAGAAGAACAATCCACGTTAAAAGATATATCTATTTGTCCAAAATGTTGAAAAAGACGAAAGGTAACTAAGTGCAGCTTTACATGGGCCATTTTAGCTCCATACTACTGCCGGTGTAAGAACAAATTTTCTCTACTTGCACAGTTCTGGAAAGTAAAAAAAATCATGGCGTATTTCATTATATCCTTACGTTTATAATTATCCATAAAATTTGGAAGTTAAGAGAGTTACGCACACCATTCAACTCAGTTTGCAAACAGTCTGGTGAACAAATACACAATGTCACAATAAAATAGTGTCTTATTTAAGCTTTTTACCATTTCCATGGAGAGTAGCTATTGAAACACAAATATTGCGCTGTCCATGTTTTTTACGGAAAACTGATCAGTAAAATGTGCCATCAGTTCCATGTTTGAGCAACACACCAAGAAAAGCTAGAGTATCATCCTACTCGTTTTCAATTGTATATATATATATAGTGTTCGGATGCTGTTCATTGAATTTATTGAGTAATTCTCTGATATGCACAAAGCTATCTCAAACAAACTATTTATGATCAGCGTAGCGGTTGTATAGCTTAACTTTACTTAATAAATCAAAGTTAGTTTTTTCCAACGTACACATAATATTGTCTGCGCGATATGGGTCGGAGTGGAACCCACTCTTAGACCATCTTTCTGTCTATATGTTTGACTATTAAATTGAATTAAATATCTGAACAAATCGATGATATGGCCCCACCAATTGCATTTCAATCAGTTTAAAATTTTAGAAATAATCCGCGACATGATGACATACAAATTCAATAGATTCATTTAAAGGAATATTAGTTAATAACGACCCAACATCAAACGAACACATTCAATGCGTTTTATCGTTCATTTGTTCTATTTCTGGAACAAATTCAAAAGAATCTTTCAAACTGTACAAAAATAAGTGATCCTTCACCTGCTTTAATAAGTTAGCCAACCATTTCGCCAATTCATGCGTTGGCGTATTTGCCATTGACACAATTGGTCTCGATGGAATGCCAAGTTTGTGCGTTTTTGGTTACTGTTAAATGCTCAGGTCGTTGTGTTTCAATGGACCTCAGTTATTTGTATTCAATATGTGTGATCCGCCTGTTTTGTAGGAGGTAGGATAATTACGTCAAAATTACATTCTCTTTATTTTCTGTTGCATCAGCCTTAAAATCAATTTAAAATTATGTACCAATAATCAGGCAATTGAAATTAGAAACGCAATTATCACGACCCATGACAACAAAGCCAGACTTTTTTTCCGGTGAAAGAATAACACAATCACAGTCCTTTGCAACTCCTCATACCGCAACATGAGCGCTTTAATCATTTCATTGACTGCGGCCAATCTTAATATTGGTGGCAAATGTTGATAAGCTTTACTTTAAATCATCGTTGGGTGTCATTATTATTCACATTTAAATCAGACATCTGTTTGAAATGTGATTCAAAATCTGTTTTCGTTACTACATGATCCTCCTAGCCAAGAATGAAAAATATTTTTCCATAAGTGAGAGCCTCACTTTTTGATGAAGTCCGATATTTCATTGATAAATTAACCACAAACTTGTGCAGATCGGGCAGTTATTGTGTGTTGAATACTTCAGATTTTCAATAGTAGCTTGTCTTGTTTTAAAAGCCATACTATGACAAAAATGTAAGAACTGGGTTTTACAAAGAAACAAGGTTCTTTCAAATCATTAAATCGATTTTCCAACTGAGCTCGGATGTGACTTATTTTTGAGTCTCACTATTCTGCACAAGAAACACCCAACCAAATGACGGGTTTCTCCATTATGATGTAAGCATACATATTTCAGTTTCTCGGCCTAAGTATGCTGTCATTGTAGCTTTTCAAAATTCTCTTTAAAAGAACGACGGATTCTAGTTTCTTTGCTCATTTATATCTAGATTTCACAATTTTATCACATTTAGCATCAATGCTTGTAGAAGAGGCTATCTTGAGATACAAAACGCATTTATTACCCGATTTGAATTTAAAAAATACATTGATACTACACAGTAGCGCTTTCGTTCCACCTTGTCAACTTGTTTTTTTAAAGAGGCTATTTCAATAAATCGCCTTTGTCCACAACTGTGTAAACAAAAACAATTTGTTCGTTCACTAGCATTATCAAGGAGTTTCAAAAGCCCCATGAAAAACTACGCTTAATTACGTTTCCTTTTTGTTCACAGATACAAGAATCGTTTCTTTCTCATATTCATCTTAAGTATCTACAAACAAACATCTATTTATATTATTATAATCAAGGTTGCGGTCTTGATATAAACACCTCACCCATTAATTACTTACATATGTCAGTATAAACTAAGAATTGTATAGTGTAGAAAAGGCAATTCATCCAGTAGACCGGTTTCGTCCTTATTGGGAACTCATCATGTACTGGCCAGAATTTGCCGCGGACAGGACTCGAACCTGGGCACGTCTGCTTCGGAATCTGGTGCTCTAACCACTGAGCCATCCTGCCGCACACTACACTGCACACAATTTTCAGTTATATACTAACTAATGTAACTTGGTTAGTCTATTTTTCCTTTAGGTGGAGCTCATATGGCATCCATTTAGACCCAAAGTTCCAACTAACCACCCCCAATCTGTCATTACTGAACAGACACCACACTACATGGGGAAGTGGTATTGAAATGAACATTTATATAATTAAACGAACATTGGTTGCGCGGGTGGTGATAACAATTATTATAATCAAGGTTGCGGTCTTGATATAAACACCTGACCCATTAATTACTTACATATGTCAGTATAAACTAAGAATTGTATAGTGTAGAAAAGGCAATTCATCCAGTGATGAGTTCCCAATAAGGACGAAACCGGTCTACTGGATGAATTGTTTTTTTCTACACTATACAATTCTTAGTTTATCAAGACCGCAACCTTGACTATAATAATTGTTATCATCACCCGCGCAACCAATGTTCGTTTAATCTGTTTATATTCATTGTATCCTTCTTCCTATGTGAAAACCAATATGAAATTTTATCAGATACAAGAAACATTTCTTTCTCATTATCTCTTCAAGTATCTACTAATGAATATATCTTTATAAATAAATTGGAAAGCAAAACAAGATAGAAATATGTAAACATAGAGAGAGTGTGTATTTGAACAAACAGCTGATTTGGAAAATACCAGTATTGATTATAAAAATTGGTTCAAGGCTACATTAGTTGTCCAGGCTTCACATTTGAAATCGTCTAAATGCGCAGAACAGCATGAATTGACAAAGCAACATCTAAATGCGCCTAGAGGTATTAGCAGAAATGCAGACATCAAAATACTACGCGCTGATAAAGACTAGAGCGTAGTTATAATGGACAAATCTGACTACGTACAAAAGATGGAAAACGTGTTAAAGGACAATACAAAATTCACACGTCTAGACGATAAATCAGATGAAATAGACAAGGTGGAGCGCAAAGTAATAAATGAAATTAAGATTTTGACAGATGCCGGTTTTATTGATGAGGCCACTGCACAGAAGCTCAAGCCAGTTGGATCATCTACACCAATAATATACGGATTAACAAAAACACACAAAAGATGTTGTCCTATGAGTTCAATTTTATCAATGGTAAATTCTCCGTTTCACGCACTAGCTAAATGGCTAGTTCGTTTACTTGAACTATTACATTAACTACTAGGTAATCATTCGGTTGCCGATTCGTTTGAGTTTGTAAACAAAATTCAAGATATAAATGTTAAAAACAAGATTATGGTATACAATTTAACAATAATTGTTTGCGCGGGTGGTGGTAACAATTCTTTAAATCAAGTTTGCGAGCTTGATATAAACACCAATCCCATTGTATTTAACCAGTCGTCGAACAACATAACGAAACTACCACCAGCCGCAACGCACTGAGGCGTTTCGACCTTCCTTGATCATCATCATAGTCAGTTTGCCGTCGTACTCTGATGATGATCAAGGAAGGTCGAAACGCGTCAGTGCGTTGCGGCTGGCGGTAGTTTTGTTATGTTGTTCGATGACTGGTTAAATACAATGGGATTGGTGTTTATATCAAGCTCGCAAACTTGATTTAAAGAAGATTATGGTATCTTTTGATGTTACGTCTTTGTTTACAAATGTTCCAATTGATGAAACCATTGACATTATAGTCAAAGCGGTAGAACACGACATATTACCATCGCCGGTGCCAGGTCACACTCTACGCAAGCTTATCTTATTATGCACGAAAGACGTACAGTTTCGTTTTAATGGAAGCATCTATAAACAGACTGATGGTGTGGCAATGGGGAGCCCCTTATCTCCAGTGTTGGCTGAGATTTTTCTAGGGCATCTAGAGAACACATTAAAGAGTGACATAAGTAAATGTGCTCAATATATACGGTACGTGGATGATATATTTCTTGTCCTTAAGAACAGGTCGCAATCACGAACATTGCTTCAAAGTTTCAACAAAGCGCATAAGAATATCGGCTTCACGTCAGAGCACGAGAAAGATGACTGTCTGCCTTTCCTAGATGTACTATTAAAGAAAGAAACTAATGGGAAATTAAACGAACATTGGTTGCGCGGGTGGTGATAACAATTATTATAATCAAGGTTGCGGTCTTGATATAAACACCTGACCCATTAATTACTTACATATGTCAGTATAAACTAAGAATTGTATAGTGTAGAAAAGGCAATTCATCCAGTAGACCGGTTTCGTCCTTATTGGGAACTCATCAAGTACTGGCCAGAATTTGCCGCGGACAGGATACGAACCTGGGCACGTCTGCTTCGGAATCTGGTGCTCTAACCACTGAGCTATCCTGCCGCACACTACACTACACACAATTTTCAGTTATATACTAACTAATGTAACTTGGTTAGTCAATTTTTCCTTTAGGTGGAGCTCATATGGCATCCATTTAGACCCAAAGTTCCAACTAACCATGCCCAATCTGTCATTACTGAACAGACACCACATTACATGGGGAAATGGTATTGAAATGAACATTTATATAATTAAACGAACATTGGTTGCGCGGGTGGTGATAACAATTATTATAATCAAGGTTGCGGTCTTGATATAAACACCTGACCCATTAATTACTTACATATGTCAGTATAAACTAAGAATTGTATAGTGTAGAAAAGGCAATTCATCCAGTAGACCGGTTTCGTCCTTATTGGGAACTCATCAAGTACTGGCCAGAATTTGCCGCGGACAGGATACGAACCTGGGCACGTCTGCTTCGGAATCTGGTGCTCTAACCACTGAGCTATCCTGGCGCACACTACACTACACACAATTTTCAGTTATATACTAACTAATGTAACTTGGTTAGTCAATTTTTCCTTTAGGTGGAGCTCATATGGCATCCATTTAGACCCAAAGTTCCAACTAACCATGCCCAATCTGTCATTACTGAACAGACACCACATTACATGGGGAAGTGGTATTGAAATGAACATTTATATAATTAAACGAACATTGGTTGCGCGGGTGGTGATAACAATTATTATAATCAAGGTTGCGGTCTTGATATAAACACCTGACCCATTAAACGAACATTGGTTGCGCGGGTGGTGATAACAATTATTATAATCAAGGTTGCGGTCTTGATATAAACACCTGACCCATTAATTACTTACATATGTCAGTATAATCTAAGAATTGTATAGTGTAGAAAAGGCAATTCATCCAGTATACTGGCCAGAATTTGCCGCCCAGGTTCGTATCCTGTCCGCGGCAAATTCTGGCCAGTATACTGGATGAATTGCCTTTTCTATACTATACAATTCTTAGATTATACTGACATATGTAAGTAATTAGTGGGTCAGGTGTTTATATCAAGACCGCAACCTTGATTATAATACCTGACCCATTAATTACTTACATATGTCAGTATAAACTAAGAATTGTATAGTGTAGAAAAGGCAAATTATCCAGTAGACCGGTTTCGTCCTTATTGGGAACTCATCAAGTACTGGCCAGAATTTTCCGCGGACAGGATACGAACCTGGGCACGTCTGCTTCGGAACAGAACAATTTACCATAAACTAACAGTATTTGCATTGCAGCAGTTTTGTGCCATTTCAATATAAATTATCAACAGTTCGTGGTTGCTTTTCAAGAATTGACAGGTTGGTTAGACAAGATTTTAAAGAAAATGAATATAATAAAGCAATTAACGATTTATTGTCTAATGGCTATCCCAGACAATTAATTGAATCATTTATTAAAAGAGGGAATTAAACAGAAACAGACGTATTATGGGCCAGAAAAGAAAACAGTCTACCTAAACATCCCATTTAAGGGGGATGCAGTTTCCCGAATGGCACAAAAGAAAGTTGAAGCAGCATTAACACGCACATTTAATGCAGCCAAACTACGAGTGTTATTTAGGGTAACACACTTGCCTTTACCAGCAATCAAAGAGAAAAAGCCGTTAATGCCGATATCAAATATTATTTACCAATATTGACAGGATACGAACCTGGGCACGTCTGCTTCGGAACAGAACAATTTACCATAAACTAACAGTATTTGCATTGCAGCGGTTTTGTGCCATTTCAATATAAATTATCAACAGTTCGTGGTTGCTTTTCAAGAATTGACAGGTTGGTTAGACAAGATTTTAAAGAAAATGAATATAATAAAGCAATTAACGATTTATTGTCTAATGGCTATTCCAGATAATTAATTGAATCATTTATTAAAAGAGGGAATTAAACAGAAACAGACGTATTATGGGCCAGAATAGAAAACAGTCTACCTAAATATCCCATGGTGAGGGGACACCACTTGTACCAAATTCCCAAGAAACTCCATGAATATCAATGGAGCCGGCTTATCCTCCAAAAGAGTCAGCCGCAGTAAAAAAATAAATATACATGCGCAAGTTGTCGATCAACTTACGTAGGCTTATCGACCAGACGGTTAATTACTCGAATAAGAGAACATTGCAACTTAAGTGCCTGTTTTAAATAAAATGGTGCTTACACGTCTGCTATTGCGCAACACATCATCGAAATATCGCATGTATGTTCTCCAGACGTAGCATTCAAAATAATTACTAAATGCAATAGAAAAAGAGATCTAGCCACATACGAAGCCGGATTTATTACCCTTTACCTTTACTGCGGCTGACTCCTTTTGGAGGATAAGCCGGCTCCAGTGACATTTCATGGAGTTTCTTGGGAATTTGGTACAAGTGGTGTCCCCTCACCACTCGGCTTTTTGATCGAGGACGCACCTCTAGCCTTTGCACATCCAAGCGCAGTCTGCAAGGCAGCAGTAAGTTGCATGGTTGCCGGTGGCTGTTGAGAGCTCATTCGCCATTCGGAAGTACGGGGTACTGTCCAGGAGTCCATGTAATCCTGTGGCTGTTGAACCCTTTTGTGGCGGGGAACACACGCCGAGTCATGGTGCCGTCGTCGGGCTTATGTGGTATTTTATAGGAGATCCGATTGCCGGTCGGAAATCCACCACGCCCTGGTGACACCACCGCCATAGCCCCGTTAGCCCATGTACGATCGGCCATCGAAACATGGTTGACACCGTTGTACCACGTTGAGGAGGGGATGGACTTTACGACGGATTTATGCAAGCAGAAGAAGCATGTTCAGGCATTGAACTTAAACTGGATGTGACGCACGCAATTGTTTCGTTTCCGATTTTTGCACTCTCTCTATGTTTACATATTTCTATCTTGTTTTGCTTTCCAATTTATATATAAAGATATGTTCATTAGTAGATACTTGAGGAGATAATGAGAAAGAAATGTTTCTTGTACCTGATAAAATTTCTTCTTGTTTTTGCACATAGGAAGGGTACAATGACTTTTATTAAAGCTCGCATTTCAAAAGAATCTTTTTATAAATAAATTTAAATGAAAAATATATAAAATGGTAAACATGGAGAGTGGGTGAGAGTTTGTTCCCTTATTTAAAACTCTTCATGTTTACATTTTTTATCATGTTTTTATTTCAATTTATATATAAATAGATGTTTACTTGTAGATACTTGAGAAGAATACGAAAAAGAACCGGTTCTTTTACCTGATAAAATTTCTTTTTCTTTTTGAAAATGGTAAAGTCACTATCAATAGATATATCTTTGTGTATTTTTAACATGGACCTTTCTTCAATCCAAATATAACTTCTATTTTGTTTTCTTTTGTTCATACCCCCTGTAAAATCAATTGACAAGATGGAGCGAAAGCGCCACTGTGTAATTTCATATGAAAATTTTAAATTTATATCGGGTGGTAAATGTCTTTTGTATTTGAAGAAAAACTATCTTATCCTTAAATTTTATAAAATTGAGACATCAGATGTGAATTAGCAAAGGAATTGGAATCCGGAATTTTTTACAGACAATGTTGCAAACTCTGCGTTCATTTGCAAATAAACCAGAAAGATTAGGCTTACAGTATAAAAGAGAAAACCTTCATCGATTTGGACTTCCTAGTGCAGAATAGTTTAATGCAAAAATAATTCAAATCCAAGCACATTTGGAAGATCTATCTGGTGATTTGAAAAATCTAGTTTACAAATTTTGTCTTAGTGTGGTTTTTTAAAACTAGAAAACCAACTATTGAAAAGCTGAAGTAAAATCAATTGATAAGATGGCGCGAAAGCGCTACTGTGGCAAATTTAAATGTATTTCAAGTAATACATGTTTTGTGCATTTAAAGAAAAACTATCCTACAAGCATAGTCGTAAAACGTGATAAAATTATTAAACAAGTGCTAGAAATAACCTCCTTAATTTCATAGTCGGGTAGGAATTGGATATCCATGGGCATTGCGTCAAAACCACTTGGAGCCTTGTAAAAATATAGACGTTAGTAAAGTAGTTTGAGATATGGCTGAATTAAATTTAGGACTTTATTGCACTTAAAGTTAAAGCGGTGACGCTTGGACAATTTAGATAAAAAAGACAGGTGAGTTCGCATGAATGAAGGAGTTCAAATTTAAATAGCGATTGGACCTTAATGGTGAGAGATGGGCAAGGAGAAAGCGCACCTTTTAGTGCTGATCTTGAGGGATTTTTTTACACAACTGCTACAATCACGCTATCAATTCTGAATTTAATTCATTTTATTCTCGTATTATTCTGGCCAATTTAATGCAATTTCATGTCAAAAAGCGTTTTCGCAATTCCCAGTTTATATAATGGTTCAACTTCTATTAGTACCTGGCTAGATCTGAATTCTGGATGTGCCCACATTCGCATGCCGTTTTGTATTCTAATTATCATTTGTTTTTTTGGCGCACGATCTCCTTTTTTAGATAGGATAACAATCATTGAAACGTAGATCATATAATTCTGGTTTATTAAGGGGTTATATTTTTTCCTTGTTCTAAATCTCATAGTATAATATGAGTATTTGCATTAATATCGATCGGAGATTGTATTTAGCTTCTAATACCATCGATAATCTTCTGAATTTTAATACGATAATACCATAATCATTTCATTTTTGTTTCTATCACTTTTAATGTATATTCAATTTTCATGAATATCTCCTTCAATCTTTTCAGTTTATTGTCTAATTTTTTTCAATAAAATATTTTAAGAATAAAATATCCTGGAAATTTTAATGGCTATATTTATTCAATAAGTGTGTTTGGAGGAGAAATGTTTGAGGATGCCCCGTAAGAAATCTTCTCTGAAACAGCCGTCTCATATATCCGACTATTCCGCCTCAGTTGAACATATTGAAATGATAACCATCTTTGTTTCTCTATCCAACGTAAATTACAATTCTCCAATTTCGTTATCTAAATGAACCAAGTTGTCTCATTTATGTTCATGATACCAAATTACGAGAATGTCATAAAATATTTCACAAACCAGTATGGTTTCGAGTGCGGGGTGGGTCATAAATGGTTATTTCCATAAAATGCGTAAATTTTTTTCGACTGATACAACCAATGATTGCCTTATAGCCTGTTCGGAAAATTCTTTAAAGAACGCAAATTAAGTATAGGAAATATGCTTAATGCATCCCAATGCTGCTTGCACTGAGGTTTTAGAAAATAGGCGCATAATATCTAGGCGTGTCAGCTTATCACTTTCTACTACATTTTCAAAATTAATACTACCTATAATGTGATATATTTTCCTCAGTTTGTTATCTAAAAATATGAGTATTTAATAATGCTTTAGTAATGAAATGTTGACATTTTCTAAGTTGGTGAATTGTGAACAATAAAAATTAACCTGAGTGCATTACCTTGTTCATGTCTTTAGCAAAGATTTTAATCTGGGGCCACTATATCTCTTTAGATTTGTAAGTTGCAATTGAACGATTCAAATTATTGTGCCCGTATAATTACGTTGATTAATGCCTTAAACTCCCTTTAAAACTTGCCCATATATTCTTTAGTTAAATTATTAAAAACATCACGGATATTAATTTGATCAAATATTCTATCATTATAATCTGACTGGTTCATTATAAGCGCTGCTCCAACTTTATCAGCTTCAAGAAATTCAACGTGATTGGATATTAACTCAGCTCGTGGACGCTTCAATTTATGATTGGGCTTGTATTAATCTTCTTTTTGCTTTAACGTGTGTAGCTATTCTCAATTCAAGTTTTGTTTTACCTTTGTCTGATAGGAACTGGGAAATCGTAATTTCATCTGTAATAACTGCATCTTTTGGCATATTTCTAAAATGAATCGCGTTATTCAGTTTGGGCTTCTGTATTAATCTTTTTATTGTTCAGAATTGGTAAGTATAAATTTACCACTCGTTTAGACACAGTGGAATTATTCTGATTGTTCTCCGAAGTCCTATGATTTACCAAGTTTGCTTGATACTTTTCGCATCTCTGTCAACCCCTTTAATTTCCATATTAAATTCATTATCTCAAATTCTTCTATGCGTTTAAAAGTAATTATAGAGTACATATTTTGGTCATTTCTCTAGTGAGTTAAAATTTAAGTTTCTCTTGATTTTTTAACGATTATTTCTTTTAAAAAGCATTCAAAATTAGGTACAATGCCAGAATTGGTTCAAATATTAACAAAAAATATTTTTCAATTGACTTCTTATAACCTGATTATTCGTTGTGTTTTACTTGTTGACCAACTTCATCACTTTATCATTTTAGTTTGATCTTAAGTGATTTTTTAGAAGTATTTTGCTCAATGTATCCATACATGATGAGTTGTCATGTATGTATGATGGCTAAATATCTCAAATTTATCGTGTATCTTAAAATTTAATTCGATCGATTATTTCATCATTCCTCTTATTTTGTATGTGCTTGCAATCCTAGAATCAGGTATTAAACCCAACTGGATTATCAATATATGGGAATTAGGTAAATTGTGGTTAATTAAACTATCTACATTGCACATCACATGCACTAAAGAGGAAATTCGAGAAATTTCGCCGCATTAACATACTCATGGGCTAAGTTACACCTTTCTTTATCTATTAATATATGTAAAAATTAATAGATTATTCATATATATATATATATATATATATATATATATATATATATATATATATCGACTCAGGCCACGCAATAATTCGCTGTAGATTTTCACTCAAATTTTACGGAAAAATAAATAATAATAAACTTCCAAAAGATGTAGTCATACTCTAAAAACTGTCTATTTAAAAAAAATTGAAGATATTCTAAAATCAGTGTTAGATGTTCTGGACCGTGAAAATTCGAATTTAGCGTGGCCATAGATCGGATTTACTATGCACAAAACTGGTTCTGCTTTAAGCAGAATTGTGGGCTTCCATAGAAATCGACATTGGGTTTTTGAATAATCTATCAAGATTCTCAAAATTAGGCGTGAATTTCCTGTTAGTTTGACTTGTAGTTATCCTTGTAGAGTTGTGATAGGCTTACTTAAGCACACTATCTATCCTTAATCCTTTTGAACCAGAAAGGCCGAATATATATATATATATATATATATATATATATATATATATATATATATATATATATATATAGCAGAATCCAGCAACATTTGCATCAGAAATTGATTAACAAAGGCTTGGCACCGTCAGGAAAATCAGCTATTTCTGATCATATATTGGCAACGGGGCACCCTGTCAATTCGACTAATTTCACAATTCTACACAAGGCAAAATCAGAAAAATTATTATTTATTTATGAAGCCCTTTATATAAAACAACAAGCACCTGACCTTAATATTCAAAAGTTTCATCAACATGATATTCTAATCGACTGGCCAAGAATAACAAAATTCAACAACAATCTACTAGTATCCAATCAAGAACAAACAGGCCCTCGACTAGAATCAACAAACATACAATCGGATTGGCAACAAACTGAAGTGGAAATAACAGAGGCGCATACGGTGACAGAAGTTTCCAAACAATATGAGCGTTTAACACTGCAATCCACACTGGCGCTGTTACCATGTGGAAATTATAAATTTGCGCAACAAAGTGAAACGATCAACTACACTGGGAAAAATAGCACTCGTACATGTAACAGTGAACAATGCGCACAAATGGTTAATTCTCAAGCCATCAAAACAATAATGACCAGATCTCAGACATCACTTTGCAATACTGCAAGAATGACCTTTACATGCAAACACGCATACACAAAAACACAAACGCATACACACTTACCAACTAGCCAAAACAAGAAACAGAAGTAAAAACGAGTCAGATTTGTTACCACTAGCATAATCAATTGAAAACCCAAAATGTATAAATATGTATGATTGTATAAGAGATGATTAGTATTCACGAAATAAATGGCCTTTATCCACTTTGTTATTAATGTGTTCTTTCTTCCTAATTATAAATAAATAAATAAATAAATAAATAAATAAATAAATAAATAAATATATATATATATATATATATATATGGAAGAATGGATACGTAAATATTAACAAAACCGGTAGGATCTCACATGGTTGTTTGTATGTTTATTGAGATATACATATTATATATAGTTTTTACAGGTATATATATATGGATATTGTTATCTATTTATATTAGATGTGGGAGGAAATCACATGGTTCCTTATGTTAATTTAGATATGCAGTATATATATGTATATATGGCGTGGAGACATTTATGAAGAATTCCATATATGCATATAATATGTGAGGTGAACTCACATTGCTGCTTTTATGCTTATTTAAATATGCACAGTATGTATGGTGTGTGCACGTATATATGGATTGAGATTTAAATTATTATATAAGATACGACAGGAGCTCACACGGTTGCTAATATGCTCATTTATATATACATAATATATATGTTGGACAGACGTGTATACGTATTGATACGTATGTATTCATATTATATATAAGTAAATAAATATATATTGAAAGTCGATATCTTAAGTGCTCAGGATGTATCGTAGGTACTTGAAGTTAAAAGAACCCACTTTTTTGGTTATATATATATATATATATATATTGTGTATTTTACTGATATATTTTATCCATTGACGAACTCAAATGGTTGCTTATACGATATGCATATTATTTATGATGTATGCACACATATATATATGATGGGTATATGGATAAACAATCAATATTTGCGCGCGTGGTGGTAACAATTCATTAAATCAAGTTTTCGAACTCGATATAAACATCAACCTAATTGTATTTAACTATATGTTGAAAAACATAGCTTCTTTAGACAATTAAGTGAGATGTGGGAATACCCCACAGGCTTGCTTATAGGATTATCTATATATGAATAAGATATAGTGTGGTCGCATATCTGAATGGGTATTTATATATACGATATGGGTAAAAAAAATATAAATAAGTGAATAATGTATAAATATGCATTTTATGAACATACCTTATTGCTTATATGTCATTATATTTACATGCATACGTTTTGGACACAAATATTTAAATGGACAATTTAATTTATACAGGATATAATTATAAATGAATGTGTATTTTGTTGATATACCATAATTTATCGTAGCCTCCATATTCGACCTTGTTCAAACGTTGGAGAAATTCTATATTCTTTCATAAGTATTTAGTAATCTCACTCTCTTTATAATCTATTGCTCGCAGGATGAGATTGGGTAAAGTTGGAATTCAGGATTACTGCGTTATAATTTAGATGAAAATTTTGTTGATAATTCTACGCGTCAAAAAAAATTATTAAATAAATCGAGACATCACAGATAGGCGTGTGTGTCAATCCATATTTTTTGCTTATACTCATTCCATAAATGTCAATTTAGATTAAAATTTAGATAAGCGTGTATAGGTTTTTGTTTTTGTGGGGGAAATTTGTATATTTTTGTGAAAGCAATTGAGTAAACGAGAATAGGTACTAAGAACGAATAATGGATTAGACAGAAACAATACTTAAGGAATACAATTAAAAAATCAATGATTGCGCGGGTGGTGGTAACAATTCTTTAAATCAAGTTTGCGAGCTTGAAGTAAACACCAATCCCATTGTATTTAACCAGTTGTCGAACAACATAGCAAAACTACCGTCAGTCACACGTACTGACGCGTTTCGACCTTCCATGTTTATCATCAGAGCACGACGCTAAACTAACTAACGAGGATCCAACCGCCATCCATATATGGAAGGCAAAATTAGATATTGTTATGTTGTTTAACAGCTAGTTGAATAAAGTCATTGATTGTTTAATTGTATTATATATTTATATATGTGGCGGAAGCTGCATAAAGTTAATATTCATGACTACATTGAAATTGTGTAGCCGAAATTTACTGTCAAGAAAGATGTATGCAAGACTAATAAATTTGAGAGCCGCATATCTATTTTTCTTGCCATATGTATGGATTGTGGTTTGATCCTCACTAGTCAGTTTATCGTCGTGTTCTGATGATGATCATGGATGGTCGGAACGCGTCAGTGCGTGTGACAGACGGGAGTTTCGCTAAGTTTTTCGACAGCTGGTTATATACAGTTTTATTGGTGTTTGCTTGAACCTCGCAAAATTGATTTAAATACAAGTTAATTAATTTTTATTTAGCAACAAAAGGTATCTGGCCCGACAAAAAAAACGGGGATTTTACTTTACGAATTTCCTGTGTAGTAGCCGGAGATATCCTCATTGTCTTTTAAATGATTTACGGAGGTACTAGAAGAACCGTTGGTGATATTCAGCTGAAACTATCGTAACACTGAAGATGAAATAAAACTATTAAAGATTTTATTTCACCAATTGCTCGTGTATCGGCCGGAGATATCCCCATTTGCATGTAAATGAATTATGGGGGCGCTCGAAGGACTGGTTTTGATATTCAACTGGTGCTAGCGTAGCAGCGAAGATGGAATAAAACAATTAAATATTTTATTTCACCAATTGCCTGTGCATCAGCCGGAGATATCCACATTTTCTAGTAAATGAATTATGGAGTCGTTAGAAGGAACATTATTTATATTCACCTGGCACTAACTTAGCAGATAAGATGGAATAACACTATTAAAGATTTTACTTCATGATGTGGCTGTGTGATACTCGGAAATATCTTCACTTACTATTAAATTAATTATGGGCGCATAAGGAAAAAATATACTTCCAGTCTTTAAGATCTCTTAGTAAATATCTGATGAATTTGTGCTGTGCTGGTCACTACCTCCACAAAAACTTTGAATACGGACCGTCCAGGTTGAGTTGCTTTCTGGTTTGAATGACGATTGTTATTGGAGCTACGCCTAATATCTTATTTATCAATAGCTAATTTAATTATTAAGGCATATATAATGAATCGTCTATTAAGTACTTATTAACCGGGATAGTCACTTTTACACTTAGGTGCACCTCAAAACGCAGCGTGACCTTTGTTTATTTGAGCATAAATTTAACTTTTTGAAACAGATATATTCAAAAGCTCAGTTTTGTTGCTTATAAAGAATAGCCTCTTTGCCCATAAGGCGAATATATTATTTAAATCAAGTTTGTGAGCTTGAAGTAAACATCAGTCCCATTGTATTTAACCAGTCGTCGAACAACATAACAAAACTACCGCCAGCCGCAAGCACTGTCGCATTTCTACATGCTACTAAAAGTGAGAGCGACATATCCAAATTTTATTTCCATATATATTCAATGCGGTTTGATCCTCGATAGTCAGTTTGTGTCGTACTCTGATGCTGATCATGAAAAGTCGAAAAGCGCCAGTGCATTGCGGCTGGCGGTAGTTTTGTTATGTTGTTCGACGACTGGTTAAATACAATGGGATTGGTGTTTACTTTAAGATCGCAAACTTGATTTAACGAATTGTTACCACCACCCGCGCAATCAATTATTGTTTAATTGACGAATATATTGTTTACTAATTTATCTGAAGTAATAGTTGTTATGTCACAGGATTGCAGGACTTCGTTTCTATTAGAATCGTATAAACATTTTCAAATGTCACGGTAAGTGAATTATCCGTACGAACTAAATAAAACCCCTAGCAGAAGTTTTCATTACTTTGGCAACTGCTTCTTATAATAAATACGTCTAAACCGGATAATATGCCAATATCGAAAAATATTTTCCATTTAACAATTGATTCGATTTATGTTATCATTGCAGTACCAAGGTATATGAAATCAATTACAAATCTGCCACATTCGATGAACTATTTTCCCTCGAATCAATCACTTTTAATGTATAAAACGAATTTTTTTATGTTTCCATCCTTTAATTATATACTGATTTGATTCAATGACTCATTATTATTAATTTTTAAAGCTAAATTTGGTTAAATATAGCATATGAATCTAATGCTGCATTCTCGCATTCATATCCTCCCCTTACAATTCGCGACGGTTTTAGTGAATCTTACGATTTTTCGATTGTTTCACAGTCTTGTTTATATTTATTTGTCGTATATTAAATACCAACTTCTACTCTGATTTGATTACTTTATTTGTTTGGAAATGTTTTATCGGTATCTAATTTTCACACGTTTAGCGCTTCGTCTTTTAAGCTGGCCGCGCACGAGATACCGACATTGTTGGTCATCTGAGCAATTCTAAGCAATTTGATAACAAATCACATAAATTGAAAAAAATTAAAATGCACATTCGTCTCGTGATTACTTACGAAACGAATGTGCATGAGATTACACTTTCCGTTCATGCTGTCTTTGGTTTATCCCTCTGGTCACAACACCTAATACATACTTGCATATTAATTAGCTCTCCGCAACAAATATTATTTAACTGTTATAAATTGAATTCAATGATGTCATGCTTACCGCGAAATTTGATAACTGATATCGATCAAGGCCAGAGTATATGGATTTACTGGAGTAACAGGTGTTCAGAAATTGTTGTAAGTATAAATTTTGTGAACTATAGCATAAATTGAAATCCATCATGTTGGTATCATGTTCCGATTCGGCAACCATAGTGCTAGTACCATGTACCTTTTCGGTACTACAATGTTGGCATCGGTTACTAACACAATAGCCATAGTGTTAGATCCTTTACTGACTCGGTATATATATTATATAGTGGAAATTAGTGTGGAAGTCGCATTTTCGAGACTATATGATGTTAGCTTCACTACTATAGGTTTACACATTGTCTAAGAGATTGTACCGTCCTATTATCCAACATTCCTCACCCAAATATATAGTGATTAAATGGCATTATACCGGCTCCTACTGATGAGTCGCCAGTAAGCACGAAACGAATGTGCATGAGATTATACTTTTCATTCATGCTGTCTTTGGTTTATCCCTCGGGTCACAACTGAACTAATTTGTTACTAGGTTCGCAACACCTAATATATGCTTGCATATATATTAGGTCTCCGCAACAAACAGTATTTAACTGGTATTGAAACTTTTACGAATCACGGCAACAACTTAGCTAGTGTCAAGTAAAGATGCAATAGCCACACTAAATGATATATTAATCAACATTTAAATTGTGAATTTTCCGACAGAAATTTTGCCCGGTTAATCGACATTTCTTCACGGTTATATTTGCGAATAATAATTTAGCAACAGCGGCCAATACTTAAGCGAATGCTTTCAAATTCTTCGGTATCAAACGAATCAGTTTACTCAAAAAATTTTTCTTTTATAACTTTTTTGCATCTAAGGAGTCTTACTATTTTTTGTTAAAACATTTCAAATTGTATTGCTTATGCATTTCATATTCAGGAAGCCACAAGGAAAATCAATCGAAGATGTGAACGTTGGTACCTCAGTTTATTCTGGAAACAGTGACATTGTACTAGTACACGTGGATGCCGCATTTGCTCCACGTTTATACTTGGATATTGAACAAAAAGTATCTATGCTCTTTTCAAAATTTCGTTCTGTGTTAGTGTTAAGAAATTTAAAAGAAACTACCTAACAGTATTATTGGGCGTGAATGCGAAATTGAGTGATAATTAGATTGCACAAAGATAGAACAAATTATTAAAATATACATCCAGATACACTTTATAAATGTAAATCAAATGGAAATTTAAATAGAACAAAGGGATCAATGATATAAAAAGATTATTTATGATTATAAAGCCGAGGGTATTTTCACCAATATTTTATGTTCGGCTATTGAAATATTTATCCTGAATCCTTTCCATAAATATACTTTCGAAAATGTGCAAAATTAAACTTTTGGTTCTTGAACCTAACATCAACATATCTTCAAAAATTTCCTTTTAAAAGGACGCAGCGTTAACATCAAGAGAAAGAGTGGTTGTAAAAAACCTCAGTAAAGGAAAATGCAAAACTCCACAGTCTAGCAACATAGTTGATGCTTCGATAACCAATGTTCTTCACAGCTTTTGAGAAATGTTTGAACCACTCGGAACAGGTTCCTTAATAATGGCATTTTCCTCCGGTAAATAAAATAATATCGGAACAAATGAACAGCAGACCCGTTGAATGTGGAAACATTTAGCCCATACATTAGCTACAGAATTAAAAAATATTTGTCATTGGAACAAATCAAATTAATGAATTTACAATCAAATTTGGACGCTTCTGAATCTGTTGCTATTACCACTGAGCATATATATATATATATATACATATATATATATATATAAAATACGACACGCCTGTCAATTACGGACGAACTTACAAAGGAGTGGTCTAAATTGCGTAAAACAAAGAGAGACAGCGGAGAGGGGATTGGTTACGACAAATGTACAGTTGGGATTGGATGAACGAATATATTAACGAATCCAGAATAATGGCTGTAAATACTGATAGAAATTATTTATTTAAATAAATGTTATTCCACGGAATAACGGTTGTGTTAACATCATCATCATGATGTCCAGCCACACAAAAGTCAAAAGTGACTAATGTTTTGCTGCCATAAGTAGTGAAAAAAGTATGTAAGAGAATTTAAATAAAGTATAAGTGAGATTTACGAGAGAGAGTGGGAGAGAGAGAGACAGAGAGAAGGAATACCTTGCTAAATGTAAATGTATCAAGATAACTCACAGCAATGAGGCAAACTAAACCTCTCCACAACACCATTAGGGCCAGGTTAGCATTCGGGAAAGGCGACATCAGCAATACATCTTCCTTGTGGATTATATATATATATATATATATATATATATATATATATATATATATATAGACTATGAATGATTTGGAGAGAATTGGCAATTGATCTTTGGCATCCAACCTCATGATTCTCTGTGTACTAAATGTCATAATAACTTAAACACTGGGAAAATTCTCCGCAGTTATTCTATTAAACCGCTGTGCAATTATTGGGGTTGATACGTCGCCTCTAAATGGTAAGTTTTGGAAAACCTGTCTGACGGTATCCTCTCTAGTGCGAATCTGCCGTGGTGTGATGTTGGCATCAATGAATCGCTCTGGTTCATTATGAAAAGTTTCGTGAGGTAGCTCAGTTCTTCCTCAATCTTGTGTTCAGAGCAGATCTTCCTGATTCTGTTTGCTAGGTTGCTCACTAAGTTTCTTTTGTGGGATGGTATACATAGAAATATATATAGAGTATATATACATATATATATATATATATTTTATTTCCCATTGCTTACGAAAATTATACAGAATGGCTTAGAAAATGATAATAGAGAGTAAGTTTATTATGCAAAATAGCCAGTTTTTTCGAGAAAACCAAACAGCACAAAATTAAAGTCATCAGAATATATTCCATCCAGATTTTCATTTTTATATGTGAATGTTAAATTGTCTGATTTTCGGGTTTAAACTTATTTATTTGAAGCTGTATATGGTAGTTTGTGATTAACTGCGTGTTGATCAATAATTTTGCAAGTGTTCATTTTATTGTACGTGTTTGGGCGTGTGCCAATTTGCGTGTAGGTGTCATTCCAAATGTAGAAAAAAGTACTGTTTCATATGTCTTTATTCCTGTATCGATGGTTTGAGTTTTCACCAGGCTCTCACTTTGTTGGCAATTGTGCGTACGATCGTTTTTCCTCGTATGTTTTGCTTCCTTTCGCTCTGTTCATGCAGTGTATTTTGACATCTGGTAACAACACGGAGTTTGTAGATTACCTTGTTAATCGCTAAACTTTTTTTGATATTTCTGTCAATGTTTGTGATGACGATGATTCCGTTTGTGCAGCTTACTTTTACTTCTTTTTGATTCCTGTACGATGGATAGCCGAATTTGCTTGGAAACACGAATTTTTCTGTTGACTTGAGTAAATCTCGGCTTCTTAATCTCAAAGTTGTGTTTTTTAACTTCTGAATCTCTAGGGTGTGTGCATGTTTTAAATATGAATCGATTCGAAAACATATAGTAAATTTTCCGATCTTGCTTTCATAGAGCTAAGACATACGCTAAATAATCTGTCTCTAAATTCAAATCGAAGAAATTCATAGTGCGGCTTTAAAGCAATCTCACAATATATATTTGTCTCTTTGACGAATAACAACTCCAGGCTTTGTGGACACGTCGGATTTCACAGAAATTTACAAAGACGACTTTTTAAATCACATTTTACTCAAGCAAAGGCCATACATTTTGTTCTCAGTTGTCAACATTTCAGGATAACACATGATATTTATGTTCAAAAGAGTTAAAATAATATTCAACCACCAAGCCAAATGGAAAACTGCGAGAATCATTAACTAATAAATGTGCATTTGTTAATTATAATTATCGAAGAAGTAGGCCTATCGATTTAAAATAAAATTACTTCTGGTTACTCCCTATCATCATTATTTGGAACTCTTCAAAGGCTGCCCAAAAATTGCCGTGTATAGGACTCCAACCTGCGTACGTATGCGTCAGAGTCTATGATTCTAACCACTGAAAAATCTTGCCATCTGCTACACGCAAATTCCAGTTCAATACTAATTTAATTTTGATTAGCTTATCCTTCAGGTGGAGCATATATATGACATCCGTTTTGACCTAAAGCTCCAAATAGCGATTCCCAATCTGGAATTATAGAACTGACACCACACTACCTAGGGAATGGTATTGAAAGGCATATTTATATAATTAAACGAACATTGGTTGCACGGTCGGTAATAGCAATGATGTTAATCAAGTTGCGATCTAATATTTTTTCCAAATCCCTTTTTAATAGAGAAATTTTACAACTTTCTATGTATATGTTTTTAATGAGCATTTGACTTTTAATTTTTTGTCAAGAGTTTCGGCCTTGATCGTGTCTGATCGTGCCTTGATCGACAGAGAGTTGATTTACTTTATTTCTTGTTCCAAAATTTGCTTTATACAATATCAATAAATTTAATAAATTTTTTTAACGCTTATTAAATAACTTTAAATAAAATGAGAAGGATGTCAATTCGGACTTCATTTATTTCGATCTCGGTTCTTTGTTTTAAGGTTTTCGCATACGTCTAAATATATTACAATATTAAGTGAGACAGTGAGCTATCACATAATCTGATTTAAAAAAAATTATTTCCATTAAGCATATTTTTGTGCGATGAATGAAAATATGACAACAAATAGCAAATAATTGATAGCTTTTGGACAGTAGCCTATATGTGAAGGTTGCGAAGGACTGGGATTACAGGTTAGGTGGTCAACTGGCCACTCTTGTTTCGGAGATTATCGAAGTAATCTTGAACGTGCTAACTTTTAGTCTAAGAACTCTCTTCTGATTGCGAGCCCAGTGTTTTTTTATCGTCACTCATTATACCGTAAGGGATTGGATGAGGTAAAGAGCAATCAGTAAGTCATAAAAATGAAGTGAAAATTCACCTAGAAGTAGGGAAGCCCAGACGGTGTACGAGACTGATGGCAAACGAGAAAACAGGCTAAGTACAAATTTCATCTATGTATGCTTGGAAATAAGAATTAAGACAATGAAGCATAATTATATTTGAACGATCATTTATTGTGAGAGCTGTGACACCAATTATTTTAATCATGAAATAACTATCAATCCTATTATATATATTTATATATAATGCTTAGATCATATTGACAAATATATAAAAATAGACATTGATGTTTATAGAAAGATAGTAAACTTGATTTAAATAATAATGGATATCGGCGCCCACGCAACTAACGGTGGTTTAACTATATAAATGTTCACTAAAATACCACTTCATAGGTATCCTGGTGTCTGCTCTATAATGACAGCTTAGGAGTGGCTACATAGAAATTTAGGTAGGAATAGATACCATACAAGGCTGCACGTGAAAGATAGGCTAACCAAACAACATTAGAAACTATATACATAAAAAAATTATGTGTAGTGTGCGGCAGGGTGGCTCAGTGGTTAGAGTTACACATTCCAAAGCCAACTTGGCCAGATTGAAGCCCTGTCCGCGGCAATTTCTGGACAGTACTTCAAGAATTCCCAATAAGAATAAAACCATATAATGTGGTTGGCACTTATATGAAGCTCACAAACTTAACTTAGCACAGCTTGTGCAATCAATTCTCGTTTAATTATTTAAAGCAGAATATAGGGAATGGGCAAAATTATTACTTGAACAATCATTGATTGCGCGGGTGGTGATGACAAATATTAAGATCATGTTTCCGAGCTTGAGACAAAACCCAATCTCATATATATATATACATATATATATATATATATATATATATATATATATGATATATATATTTGCCAGTATAAACTAAGCATTATATAAGATAGCAAAAATAATTATCTAATATACCGATTTCGTCCTCATAGCGAACTCTTCAAGTATTGCCCAGAATCTTCCTGCTGACGGAACTCAAATTCGGGTACATTTGATTCGGTTTCAGGTAATCTATCCACCGCGCCACTTTATCAAAGCCTGCATTAAATTTCTAATCATGTACTTACTTATAAATTTGGTTAGCCTTTCCTTCACATGCAACTTATTTGGCATTTCTTCCGGACTAACTTTCCAACTGGATAACCTTATTCGCTACTACGAGGAGACTCCATGCCAACTGTGGAAATAATATCGAATTAAAGCCATAAAATTTAACAATTCGTGACGTATGTACTAGATTAACAGTTGAGGAAGCGGCTTTATGGTGATTGAAATGCCATATAGGCTTCACTTAAAGAAAAAGGCTAACTGAAATATCAGTTTGTTAAGGACTCAATTTTTCATTTAGTTTGCGGAGTGGTAGCGCAGTGGATAAAAGCTGCAAACTCCAACACACACGTGTGCGGCAAAATTCTGGACAGTTTTTGACGGCTTCACAATTAAGTCAAAACCGGTCTACAGGATGAATTTTATGTGCTACATTAAACAATGCTTAATTTATACTGACAAAACGTGTATTATAAGATTAGTGGTTTTCTCGAGCTTGCAATAATTATTTAAATAATTATTTAAACCACCTGCGCAATTTATGAGTGTTTAGTTATATAAATCTTCAATTCAGTACCACTTTACCAGATGGCGTTGTACCTGTTCTATAGTGACAAATTTTGGGTAGCTATTTGGAACATTAGATCGAAAACGATGCCACAAAGGCTTTAGTTCAAGGAAAGGCGAACTATACACCTAAATTAGTATATAATTAAAAATTGTGCATCGTGTGCGGCAGGGTGACCCATTAGATAAAATGCTATTCTTCTAAGCAGATTTGTCTGGTTCAAGATCTGTCCAAGTTAAAGTTCATTTCAGTCTTTAGAGTTTCCAAAATGGACGAAACCCATATTCTGGATAATTGACTTTGCTAAGTTATACAATGCTTAGTTTATAATGTCAAGTTATATATATATATATATATATATATATATATATATATATATATATATATATATATATATATATATATGAATGTGGCTGCTAGGATACAGCAAAATCTGAAATATTTTGATATTCTGATTGTGGTTCATTGGTATCCCGAGCATATCCGCTCAATAATAAAAAGACGGCGTTTATGCATAAAAGCTTCAATATTTCAATCATTTTAATATACAACAATACAGAACTTTTTCAATGTCACAATAGTTTTCACAATTCTTTCAAACTCTGTAAAAGTTGTATGCAGAAAATTCATGCAAAATACACATCTAAAATTTGCATACCCTTTTAATTATAACAAACTCAAATTAATCACGTTCCCACCCTAGTGAATAATTTAAGCAAACCCAGAAGACTGTTCTAGAAAAAAATTATATAATTAGAAAAAATGAGGACAATTCTTAACTTAATATTATGTGTACTAAAAAAACTTACCGGGTACACTGGAATTATATCTTATATATACGCAAATAAAATGTCCTTAAGAAGGATCGATGTAAAGTGTACTTAACGAGTGATGTAATACATCACCCACTGCAAACGTTGACGTCGTCAACGTCAAGTTAAATTCAAACTCGTGAACGGGGTCCTGTTCTCGTTTCTCAAGTGTGGTATCAAATAGTTTCTGCCATACTACTTGGCATTTTATGTTGTCATACTTGTTGACGGTTGACATAATGATGGAACTTGTTCTCGATCATTTTCAATTCCTATTATAATGGATATCAAAATACGAAACTCAAATGCAGTCTTCAATCGATCAATGGATACTGGTTTATGACTTTGTTATTATTAATCACAAAGGATTTAAGACTGCACTTAATTTTTGGATGGGACCCTGGTGTACCTTGGCTTTTATGTGGTATTACCACGAGCCGTCCTGTATTTTGGTGAGTTATAGTCATGTAATATCGGGTCACAAATTTCATAGATAAAAATTACATCAAGATGGATAAATATAAACCAGATGTAGGTAGCGAGAAATGACAAAACTTTGAGTGCGTATGATAAAAGATTTCAAATATTTGACGTAGCTGACAGGCTTTAACCCATTCTGTGCTACCTCGTCTGATGGTCGGGAAAACGAAAATTCTTCTGACAATATTCTCCGTACATCTATATCAAGATGACATAAATTATGATTTTTGATATATATATATATATATATATATATATATATATATATATATATGACTTAATCTCAAGCATTGTGAAACACTGACCCGGGCCAACTTCCTCAGTGATACTCTACGCATTGTTTGGCGGAAATCGATCATGAATTTAATATCAAAAACGTATTTGCTGGCTTGCATAAATATCAGTGATGCGAATGGACTAGAACTATGACCAATAATGCCATACTTCAGCATCAGATCAAAAATAAACTTAGCAGCCTGTAACTTTTTGTGGCCTAAGGTTCGAGCTTTGGCGAACACTGGTGGGACTTTATTTTTATTGTATTACCTCATAATCAGTCTAGTTCTAATAATGGAGTCTGATATTTTAATATTCATATTCTATGAAAAACTGCTGTCGATTGCGCATACACATTGAGAATCAGATTTGCACAATCATCATACTTGATTAAACAAACTAGGCTATCGTCACTACTAACAAAAGTACGTATAATTAAATTCGACACTAGGTTTAGCAAAGCATATTTAGCCATATCAATTATCATTCCATACTTTGCCAGGAGTTCTAAGTCTATTATACAATATGGCGCGTCTGCGATAACAAACGTCCACAGAAATACACGACATAAGCTTAGTGAGAATCTGAGAACGGCCAAGTCATGTAAATTGATTGACTGTCCGTTGGCGGCTTCTAACTTTACTCTTGAACAGCATGTCACTAGACAACTGGGTATTAGTAGCGATATTTCAGAAAAAGTTAAAGGCAAAGACACGACATGCGAGAGTGGATCGTTAACGAACATTAATGACTGCGGTTTGCTGTGCGATAGAAATAATACGTCGTGTTCTTACTTTTTCTATACCTGTCTATCTGAGCTTTGTTCTTGTTTAAGTTGCCTGTAAACTGCCGTATAAATTCACATTGGGTACTATCTTGAAGTATCTCTATGTAATTTCTAGTTTTGAGTCCCCGTATAGGACGATTTATGCACCCATCACAAGGGCTGGTCACTAAGCGACACCTTTCTGACTGTGAATGACTGGCAGATTTTCTAAATGCTGATCTATGTACGTTATGTTGCTGACTGTGTTGAGGGACTGGGAGGCTGCGCACGGTTTGATGATGAAAGGTGACCGTACGGTCGTTACAATGACTGAAATGGGTTTTGCGAGCGATGCGATGGCAGGTCAGTACCGATTATGATACAATAATGAAATATTTCTCTTAGACGAGACATTGGACTCATCGCCTGACTCTGAAAATTTTTAAACCCTGCCAAAAATTTGGCATAATTACTTATTAAAACATCTGATAATACTAACATATTGGAAAATGAGAGCTGAGAAATAATGACAGAATTAATTTTGACAAAATTCCAAGTACTCATGATTCACAAGAAGTTTAAATACATAAAATTAATGACAAATAAAACTTTCAAGCTATTGTTATAAATATTTTAAATATGATGAAATGTTAAATTTCCTTTGAAAAACAACAGTAATTTAGATCTAATACTAAAGCGACTCTAATTTTAAATGCTTATATACAGAATAAAATTTAATTTGACCTTCAGTCCGAGCCTAAGTAATACATTAAAATATCTTATGTATTATCGTTCTTGTATTTGCGACAGTTCATTTATAGTTTAACAATAAATGAAAAAATAAATCTGCCATATCATAATGGTTTATATTCCGATGGACCCTTTGATATAAACCCATCTAGGTAGGCGAAAATTCATTAAAGCACTTAAGTCTCTAATATATAGTCAAATGCAGTATCTCGACTAGCTACAAATGCAGAAATATTTGGGTATCACGATTGTCGTCCACCCATATACTGCTGTTATTTGACCTAAAATAGAAGGATAAGACGTCGTAAAAATTGTCACTATTAAAAAACATATACAATTTACAATTTTTTCGATGCGATAATGGTTGGTCTATAGCAAAATCCAAAAATATTGTATCGTTTAACTTTTTACACTTACGTGGAATTTAATCCAAAAAATATATTCCAAGAATCCAATCAAAAAAATATCAGCATAAACTCTTATTGTTGAATTCATCTGTCTGGAATGCATCTAGCGCTTGGAAAACGAAGACAAAAATAACTCTATAATGTAAACGCCCCGGCTGCAAGTAAATGCCGTGCGAAGTTACAAACTAGTTAACGGCCGTAAAATTGAGAAACAGTTACTGTGGGTGGCTGTTTTCAGGGCCGGAATTGCGTTCTCCGTCAAATGCCGAGAAAGTTTGGTGGTGTTTATGTGTCTATAAGCGCTCCTTGACATTTGAGGCTGCTCTGGTTGACTGGCTGGTGTTCCTTCGTGTAGATGCCCTCTGATAAGTAGAGTTGCCGAAACCAGACAGGCGAGTTGCTATGTGGAAGGGTCAGAATTGTCTTGTTGAAAATCTGCTGCAACACCGTGGTGACTGTCACACGTAGAGGTCCGATTAATAGATAATCAATCAATATGACTAGTTTTGCAGTAACAAGAAGATTGGCGTGACTGAAATCCAAGTGACTATGTGACACAGCGTGACAGACGCAAGTCCAGAAGTCGTAGGCCAACAGTCAAGTAGAGAGAGCGACAGCAATCACGCGTGCACAGGACGGAAAAGTCAAGCGTGTGTGATGATGCATGGTAAATGCACCGTGCTTATATACTTATGCAAGCGTAAAGTCGCATGCCATTGGTTAACGGTAAATTTCGCTTGTTTTAATTGGTACCGGGTAAATGAAATTTGAATTTCATTTAAACAATATGTCGGCGAATTTTTCAGAACCGTTACAATACAAGCTAAACATAAATACACCTGTACCACAGTCAATAAGATAAAAAGAAAAAAAATCGAAAAAGACAGTTCTAGAAAAATACAATAAAACAATCATGAATTGCGCGGGTGGTGGAAATAAAAACCAATCCAATTGTATTTAATCATTCATCGAACAACATGGCAAAACTACTGCCAGTCGCACGCACTGATTCGTTTCGACCTTCCATGATCATCATCAGAGTACGATCGTAAACTGTCTAGCGAGGATCAAACCGCATTTTCATATATCTAGAAAGCACAATTAGATATGCAGCTCTCACCTGTGGTGGTCTTGCATTCATTGTACTCGACTGGACATGTCGGCTGCACTATTTCTATGCTGTCACAAACATTCACTTTTTGCAGCTTTCGCCACAGATATATATAGAAAATACAATTAAACAATCATTGATTGCGCGGGTGGTGGTAATCATTCTTTAAATCAAGTTTGCGAACTTGAAGTAAACACTAATCCCATTGTATTTAACCAGTCGTCAAACAAAATAGAATATATATATTCAATATATATATATATATATATATATATATATATATGTATAAATATACATATATATATGTATGTATAAATATATATATATATATATATATATATATATATATATATATATATATATACATTGAATATAGCACATATATTCAATGCGATTTGATTCTCGGTAGTCAGTTTGCCGTCGTACTCTGATGATGATCATGGAAGGTCGAAACGCGTCAGTGCGTACGACTGGCGGTAGTTTTGCTATGTTGTTCAAGGAGAGAGCCATATATATAATTTTGTTTTCCATATATATTCAACGTGGTTTTTCCTCACTAGTCAGTTTGATGTCGCAGTCTGAGGATGATCATGGAAGGTCGAAACACGTCAGTGCCTGCGACTCGCGGTAGTTTTGCTATGTTGTTCGACAACTGGTTAAAAACAATGGGCAATACAATTTGAAAATAATTGATTGCGCGGGTGGTGGTAACAATTCTTTAAATCAAGTTTGCGAGCTTGAAGTAAATACCAATCCCATTGTATTTAACCAGTCGTAGAACAAGATAACAAAACTACCGCCAGCTGCAACGCACTGACGCGTTCCGAACTTCCATGATCATCATCAGAGTACGACGGCAAACTGAGTAGTATCGAGGA
>JAQBSW010004690.1:0-66044 GCA_029291075.1 Eudiplozoon nipponicum
TTTTGAATTGTGCGTAATGTCAGTTTTGGTAATCTAGACCTGACAAGCCTGACTTTATTTAGCAAGCTGCATTTGTTTCTTTTCTCTACTTTTCGCTTTAAAGATACTCGGTTTTAACAATATACACCTGCTATCTTTTTGTCTTTTAAATCGTATATTTTGGGGACATTCTGGAACAGGTAATTTAATCATTCTGTTTTTCGCGTCTTATTTCTTTCCAGATTATTTGATCGGGTTTATTGATACGTAAGAATTACACAGTCCGTTTCCTAACACTAAGTTATCAAATATATATTTAAATTCGATTAACATGGAAGCTAATCTTAAGTTTGAGGACAAAAGCAAATTAGCTCAAGATATAGCAGGCATGAACTTAATATATATGAATAAGAATTATAGCTTATCAGACTCAAATGGGTATATTAACACTGTAAACGACTTGTCATCTATGGGGTTCGCATTTACTAATAGGTTTAATGCCTCTACACAGGGTTGACAAATAAAACAGCAGGAAGCTGTGTTCATAAATATATTAATAAACACTGATAAATTAATTATTGTAAAATTAACGGGAATTTCGTCAACTTTTGATCTAAATAATTCGGTCATGGCGTTTGAAAGAAATTGTCTCTTTTTGTAAAGTTTTTCTAATATCCATGAAGTAATTGTACGTAACGTAGATTTAGAATAAGTGTAAGTTTCAATTGGTATCCGGTGTAAGAGTATTATTCCGTAGTTATTTCAAATTATACTGTCAGAATTGCAGAGTTTAATTGAGTCAATAACGTGGAAATTATATGAAATACAGTTAATTTAATATTTTAAGGTCGTTGTTCTCTGGAAAATTACGCCAGTTTAAAATTTATTTTTGGTGAATCTTCTGGATATTGAATACGAACTGAAATTTTTTTTCTACATCTCCACGAATTATGATTGATTTCCAATAAATTATCAAATAACAAAAAAGATATCCTTAAACAATTTTCGAGATATTTTTGATGCAATATACTGCGCATGAAACTTAAAATTACTTTTACTGCATTGATTAAATAAGTAATTTATTAGGGTAAAGGGTAAATAATAAATATACAACAGCTTGTAATTTAATTCAATCTAAACGATTAATTTCCAATGATTGCTGAAGGGCCAATTGTAAAGAACGCAATTTGACCTGACTATATACCACACACATCTTTGCTTTACTGCCTTGCATTTGTAAGTGATATGCAAATGCAATAACATACACGATGTTTTACACACCATGCATTGCGCTAGTGCAACATACTGTCGGTTCTGCGAGTCAAACTTTCACGCTTTTTGCAATTGTGTATTTTATATTAGATTATTTTATTAAAAAAAACCTTATGGCTTGCCGTCCATAACGTAGAAATAGCTATATCGTGCTTCTTTAGGTAATCTATTTGTCGACATCCACCGGCAAAATGATCACTTGCAAAGGCTTCCACAAAAGTCTACATTATTTGCAATCATGGCGGACAATACATCACGCATTTACGGACTTAAATCATCCGCCTCTAACTAGGCACGCTTCGCATTCATGGCATCTGATCATCGAATTTTATGACGGCTTGGTTTAGAGACTAACGTGTTAACAATTTTACCCTTCAGTAGAACTTTCGCAAATATTCGCAATCCTAGCGATTAAATTAACTATAGAATTAATGTTTTCAGCGATTTGTCATTTTGATTTTGTCATATACTACCTCAGAATGAAATTAATCTTGTATGCCTGAAGGATATTATACTTTATATTCTTTAAATGATTTTCAGTTAAAAACATGCCATGGAGATTTTTGCAACCTTTTAGTTCATACTCGTTATATAGAATATTCGTTAAAATCATTGGTTTAACCAAAGAAACTTTTCCACCATACTTCGAGCTCAGCATTTTTAAATAAAAGCAGAGGATATTTTACCGCCACATTTCATGCCGCATAGTTTAAGCAATTCTTGGAAAATCATATATGTAGTATTTATGACAAACCTATATTTTGCCACAAATTTAGAGCACGTATATTTTTTCGTGTTTCTTTTTAACACAATATCTTCGCGTCAGTTTTTTAATAATAAATAAACGACATCAGATTTGTACATGTGATAAAAATTGCCATCGTTGCTCATCACGCTACGTTGCTTTTGATGCAATTTCTTGAAACATTAATAGACTATTTCAATCCTTTCTGCCCAGCATACTCATGAAACGTGTCAAATTAAATCAAAGATATTTCGTAATAAAACATTAATGCAATGTGCAATTTCATTGGCAGGCATTAGGTCAATAAGATGGCATGTTATCTGAACTGACAATGGTTCAATCGCCTGCTATATGCAATTCATAGATTTATATTTAAATCCAATGCATTGGCCACACAAGCACTTCTTATTGCACTTACCGTCTATTATTGAAGAACAGCCTAACTCCATATTACAAATGACGTATAAAGTCAAGATGAAGACAGACAATAATGTCTTCATAGAAATAAAAAATCATACAGGATTGTGTTACTATGGACCAATGTATTCCCTATTTTATCTGGATTGACGAAGAGACCGAAGGACTGGATGAGTTAAAGGACGATATTCCTATGGATGAGTCCAATTTGTGCAATTCAACTACACAGGCACAAAGTTTAAACCAGCGACCTTCACAAAACACGTTGTTCACAGCATCTAAATCATGCTCAACCGAGTTAAAAAATGATCACGCTCCATCAACTTCAGACAAACCGGCACTACAAGTGAGAAATGAGCAATGCGCAGGGCACCCGTATGCATAACTCGCTCAGGAAGAGTTCAATGTCGGTCAAAGAACATGGATTACATCTATTACTGGATGCATCTTTGGAGAAGGTGGACAATGTAGAGGACGATATTTCCTCCGAGAAAATTAAAGTAATAATAATTGATAAATTTAGACCACCGTGGCTGATTGTAACGAATATCATTAAAATAGAAAATAGTTGTTTAATTTCGAGATCCTTCCTTGTTTAAATCCTTTGCAGTAAATATACCTTTGAATTGTGCGTAACTTGATTATCTGTTTTCTGCACCTCCCTAGCTTGATTTTCTCTAGTAGGTTTCATCTGCCATTTTATTTCTCGATTCGGTTTTACAAATTTTGATCTTCACAATATAAAAGATTGATCGACAATTACTAATATGATTTCCATGTGGAAGCATGTAATTACGCTTGATGAGACAACGTTGGATGCATCAATTAAGCATATTTCAAAAGCTATTGTTTCTATATTTTTTGATGCTATTTTGAAGGCGATTAATTCATTGAATATTGATCCGATTATTTTTCGATTATTCAGGTACTATTTATATTATAGAAGAATAAGTATTCAAGTAAATAATTTGAGATCATAACCGCTAGAAGTAACAAGTGGAATTCCACAAGGATAAAACATGTGAAAAATTTGATTTAAAATTATATTTGCACATTGGCAAACTAGGTTCCTTAATTGTCGATTTTGCAAATATTCTGTTGATTGAAATATCAGCTTTTCAATAGACCTAAAAAGATCAAATTCTCTAAAAAAATTAATGTAACACTAGCTTTGTAGGACTTGAGTAAGTAATGGACAACATTAGGGCTAAGAATAAACAATAAAAAGACGAAAGCAATTAAACAACAATTGATTGCGCGAGTGGTAGTAGAAATTCGTTAAATCAAGTTTGCGAGCTTCAAGTAAACACCTATCCAATTGTATTTAACCAGTCGTCGAACAACATAACAAAACTTCGGCCAGGCGCAATGCACAGACGCGATTCGACCTTCCATGATCATCATCAGAGTACGACGGCAAAGTATCTAGCGAGGATCAAACCGCATTGCATATATATGGCAAGCAAAATTAGATATGCGGCTCTCACCTCTAGTAGTCTTGCATACATAATACATGACTGAAAATATCGGCTGCACAATTTCTATGTAGTTATGAACATTAGCTGTTTGTAGCTTTCGCCACACACACATATTTATAGACGATACAATTAAACAACAACTGATTTCGCGGGTTGCGGTAACAATTATTTAAATCAAGTTTGCGAGCTTCAAGTATTTAACTAGTCGTCAAACAACATAAGAAAACTACCGCCAGTCGCAACGCACTGACGCGTTTCGACCTTCCATGATCATCATCAGATTACGACGGCAAACTTGATTTAAAGAATTGCTACCACCACCCGCGCAATCAATTATTGTTTAATTGTATTGTCTATATATATATGTGTGGCGAATGCTACAAACTGCAAATGTTCGTGACTGCATAGAAATTGTGCAGCTAACATTTCCAGTGACGTACAATGTATGCAAAACTACTAGAAGTGAGAGCCGCATATCTAATTTTGCTTTCCATATATATGCAATGCGGTTTGATCCTCGCTTGTCAGTTTTTCGTCGTACTCTGATGATGGCCATAGAAGTTCGAATCTCGTCAGTGCGTTACGATTAGCGGTAGTTTTGTTATGTTGTTCGACGTCTGGTTAAATACAATTTGATTGGCATTTATTTGAAGATCGCAAACTTGATTTAAAGAATTATTACCAACACTCGCGCAATCAATTGTTTTTTAATTTTATTGTCCATATATATACGTGTGTGCCGAAAGCTACAAACAGCAAATGTTCTGAGAGAAATTGAATGAATTATTAGCTGCACTAAGAATAGATGTGCGCTATTGAATAGAAATATCTTATCGAACGGTATAAACTTACAAATTTATTTAATTTTATTTAGGCCGATACTGGAATATGCCGGCGCCACTTGGAATCCAATGAAAACGGGTTTAACAAATAAGCTAGAAGCTGTAAAAATAAAAGATTTGAAACATATTAGCCCCGTGTCTTGCAACATATACGCCAGCAAATTACAATTTGTATCGCTGCAAACGTTATGGTTACGGAGGTTGTGCTATCGCATAAACGTATTCAACTTGAATCAGTTGACTGGTGCCTAAATGAATCCAATTAGAACGATTCATGAAGTTTAAGCTAGATCTGGATATTTGACAGTCTCTCCTCCTTTGATTGGAAATGTTGTTGGGAAGTTATTTGCATTCTCCATCTAATACGCCTTTTAGCTTTTTATTTACAGAACTAGAAAAAATAAACAAACCTATCGAAATTTTTAATTTTGATTATGATAATACTTTCTTGTGATAGAATAAAAGACAAGGATATTTTTGATCATCGACATACTTCCTTAAAAAAATTATTCTTACTATCTGTTTTATTATATTTGAAATTTGATACATGATACCATCATAGTTGGCAACTTTTAAATATACAATTGCTAGTCATGATTCTCAATTATGTATAATATTATACTCGAATTTTACCTGAATTTCTCGAAATATGAGGTCTGTGAACTTCGATGATAAATCTATAAATATTTATATAATCAATAATAATAATAATAATAATAATAATAATAATAATAATAATAATAATAATAATAATAATAATACATTTATTTGGCAACAAAGGCCAACAGGCCCAACCATTGAAATAGGATGTGTGGAGATGAATGAAATTATGACTGGCAAAGTATTTAACCAAACGAGAGGGAGGAGTTGAGGAAGAGAATTGCTTTCATCAACTTCGTGATAGTTAAATCTGATGAAAAAGAGAGCTTCCATTTGACAAGGCAGGATCAACTGGAGTACAATCCATGAATGGTCCGAGCATCAATGCGGAGTAGGCTGGGGTCGGACAGACGAATTTGAGTGTGAGTTCGAAAGTTATAGTGGACCGGTAGCAGATGTCGATCGATGAAGTTCGTTGTCGTGGATATTGAATTTCTGTAGGGTAGTATTGACTAGGATGAAGTCGACTAGATTGAAGCTTGTGTCTCGTACAGGGTTCACTGGCTTCCGTTGAGCGAGGTTATGACTAATGGTAGGCGAGAGGGAAACAATGTCAGATGTAAACCATCGTGTGGTCCAGTTGACTTTTAAAGTACCCGGTTGTTCGCTAAAATGAAAAGGGATAAATAGGGAAAAAATGGATAAGCAAAACGTGGTAAAGTATTCTCTATTTGGGTTCGATAGAATGGAAGATGAGAATTATTGTATAAATGCGATTTATAAAAAAACTGTTTTTGCCTTTATCGAAATTGATATAGCGTATCAGTGATATTACTACTAGATTTTTATGTTGATAAATTATATATCAAAATTATTGAGATTTACTTATCTAAATGAGACTTAATGGATTTATTTATGTGATGTGATATCTTTTATTTATTTTACATTTTCAAATATAATTATCTATTTGATGGAGCATGTGTGGTTTGAATCCAAATATGCAAATACAATTTTAAATAAAATGGGCGAATAGCTTGAACTTTTTGGAAATCCACTTGTTACTTTTAATGGTCTTGATCTCAAGTCATTTATGGGAATACTCATTCTTGTTTTATTATAGAGGCTCCATACCTTTTAGTAAATGAGAACTCCATAGATGCCAAGTCGTTTTCAGTCTTAATATGCTCATTAAAATCTAATAAGCTAGAATTTTCGTTCACATCTATTAAATTTCTGCCGCTATATCTTGAGCTAATTTGCTTGTGTCCTCAAACTTAAGATTAGCTTCCATGCTGATCGTACTGAAATATTATTTTGATAACTTAGTGTTAGGCAAACGGACTGTGTATTTCTTAAGTAGCAAAACACCCAATCAAATAACCTGGAAAGTAATAAGACGTGAAAAACAGAATTATTAAATTACCTGTTCCAGAACGTCCCCAATATAAACAATTCAAAAGACCAAATGAAAGCAGATGTATATTGTGAAAATCGAGTAATTATAAATGTAAATTTGAGAAAAGAAACAAACGCAGCTTGTTGAAGAAAGTCAGGCCAGTCAAGTACATATTAATAAAACTGAAATTACGCAAAATTCAAAAGTATATATACATTCAATTATTTAAACAAAGAATGTTCTAGAAAATAAACGAATAATTTCTTTTAAAATAATATTCGTTTCATCAGCCAAGGTGGTTTAAATTTATCAATAAATGTCACTTTAATTTTGTCGGAGGAAATATCTTCCTCTACATACACCACCTTCTCAAAAAAGACGGATAATAACAGACGGAATCATTGTTCATCGGTTGAAATTGTACTCATTCCGAATGAGTTGTGCATAATGGTGCCCCTGACGTCGACATCGCGCCCTGTACAAGTTTTCACCAACACTGTTAATTTGCCTGATGTTGACAGAACGTAATGTAACTCGATAGACTATGATGTCGATGATTTCAAAAACGCGTCTTGTGCAAGTTGCTGCTTTGAATTATCTGTCTGTGTGATTGGATTGCACACATCAAATTCGTCCATGTAAAGATGGTCAATCAACTCATCTGGTAATTCTGTTCTATCATCAATCCAGATAAACTGGGGAATTAAAACGATCAAAAGTAACACAATCCCCAAAGCCATTTACCTCTATAACGATATCGTCATCCCCTTGACCTTATACGGCCCTTTGTAAATCGGTGTCAGGCAATTCTTCCTATTTTCATTAGTTAAATAAACATGCAAAGCGTATCTTAGATCAGAGGACACATAGCATTTGCTTTTTACTTTTCTAGTCTTGGTCGGAGCTAAACGACACATCTTATCTCCTACAAACAAATCTACATAGCTAGAAGCCCAATCAAGACTACTTGGAATTTCTATTAGATCTCTAGACAACCTTAATGGTTCTCCATATACCAATTATGTTATTGAAGTTCATAACTCTGCCCTATACCTGTTGCGCATAGCAAGTAATGCCATAAGAAGATCGTGTATCCAGCTTCTTTCATTATTACACCTTAACGCAGCTTTCAGTTCACGATGCAGCCTATTTACCGTCCCATTCGCTCGTGGATTGTATGCGCTAGTATTCAATACAGTTGTTCTCATGATATGGAGAGATCTTATGAAAAGCTCTGGCATAAATTGACTACCGCGATCACTAATGACTATTTCCAATTATGTAGGAACGCAAACAAGACTTCTGACGCTGTCATATCTTTCAAAATTGCTATTTCAAATTGGCGACAAAAACGATCTAACACTGTTAGCCAATATTTTTGGCCGTTGACTTCTGGTATTTCGACAATTTCTGTGTACATGTTTGATCCCCCCAATTGGTATCCCAATATTATTTATTTCGGTTCTGCTATGCCTCCACACATTACACGTTTGACACTTTAACACAGGCTCTTCCCCATACCGTATGTCTTTAGACATGTGCGGCCAGACGTATCTGTCGTAAAGTAAAGGGATCCAATCCTTGCGCTTCCTCGATTTGATTTACTTAATTGTTTAGAGAATCATCTAGATCTTTCAATGGACCTTGTTGTATCAACATCTGCTTCATTCTGTCTTCTAAGTGCATCGGCTACCACATTCTCTTTCCCAGCAATATGAGACACAGTGAAATCGAACTCTGCTAACCACGTAATTTAGTAATCCACCCTACGAGAGTAATTAAGCCTCGCTGTTTTACCAAGTTTGCTTATCAACGATTTATGATCTATCAATAATTTGAACTGATGACCGTATAAACAATGCTCCAAATGTAGCACTGCGGCATACAAAGCAAGAAACTCTTTACCAAAAGTATCACAACGTTTTTCTCGATCATTAAGCTTTTGGCTATAAAACCCAATCGATCTTACTATATCCTTGTCTCTTTGCTGAAGCACTGCCCCTATTGCAACATCTGTGGCATTTGTGATTAGCTCGAATGGCTTCTTCCAATCTGCAGGTGTAAGTGTTGTTATGTCACTTATCATTTGCTTGGCGCCGTGAAATTTTTCTCGGTCTTCCTGACTCAAGTTTATTGGCCAAGACTTCTTGATCGTGCTTTTTTCACGTGTGAGATTGCGTGTTAACGATCCTAGAATTCCGGCTAGACTTGAAATGAATCGTCGATAATAGCTGATCATGCCCAAGAACATTCGCAACTGGCGCACGGTCCGGAGCTTCGTTATGACCTTGATAGCTTGAATCTTATCTTCCAAATGTTTAATTCAGTCTTTGGAAAGTATATTTCCAAGATACTTAACTGAAGAGCATTCAATGTTACTCTTATTGTGTTTGACTACTAATCCATATTGTTCCAGCCTGGTCAAAACCGTTTCCAATTGCCTACGATGTTCATCACGTGAGCGAATAAAAGTTATTATGACGTCTATATACACCCTCGCAAATGGACAATTCAGAAGGATTTCTTCAGCCAACCGCTGGAATGTCTGACTGGTATTTTTCGAACCAAAAGGCATTCAAAGAAATACATGCGATCTCCCTCCTGGAAATCCGACTGCGGTGAGTGATATAAAACATTCCTACATCAGTATCTGATATTACGCTTTCTGGAGATCTAAAGTTGAATAAACCTCATATCCCATTATGTCTCGGAGCAGAGTACTCTTGTTAGTGAGTGAATGAGAGTCACCCTTCAACACTGAGTTTAATAGACGATAATTTCCACAAGTCCTCTATTGTCTCGGTACAGGTTTGGGAACTACCAATGTTGGGGAACGAAAATTGAAATTTGGCCTTCTGCGTATCTACTTTTTACGCAATTGGTCAAATTCGGACAAAGCAACATGTTGCTTGTGTTGTGCCAATGGTTGGGCCTTTGGTGAACAAGGCTACGGAGCGACTAATTCTATTTTGCGTTCTACTCCTGTCTTCAATCCTGTTCTTCTGGCACTGAAAGGTTGAAACACTGCAAGGTGTTTCTCGATGATGTCCGACCGTGGGACGGGGTAAAAGAACTGCTCTAACTGCCAAAGCTTTAGACTCAGTGTGCGTTATCACCCCTATGCCTTCTGCCATAGTCCTAGTTTTTGGATTTAAAGTCAGTTTAAAGTGCGTCAAGAAATCCATTCCAATGATATGGTCCTTGACATCGACTACGAGAAAGTTTTATGTAGAAGAAGATTTCTGACCTAAGTTTACCGGCAATTCTTTCATTTCCCTGACTCCTATCGGACTACAATTTGATAATCAAATGTGGGCAATCTGCTTCCACTATGTCTGACATAACTATCGATAAGAAACTCCAGTCCATTTAATTCATTTTTAGTAATAAACTTGTGGCTGGATAATCCGGCAATGTTTTCCAGATCTCCGCTTAAGAATAATCTAACCCTTTTGCCTTCGGTATTGGTACTATTTTTTCTTATTGCATCTTTTGCTTTTGCCTTAAGTATGCCTTTTTAAAGGCATGTCTGGGAGCCTTTGCTATGAAACCTCCCCCTACGGCTCCTAATAGCTGGGGCTTTATCCTTTTTCCCGGTGACGGATTCCTCTCTACCGGTTTAGTGCTTCCTTTCAATTTGGGTGCACCTAAACGCGGGTATATGCACTTTGCAATTCGTCAATATTTACAATGCGACTTACACCATACGCGCAGTCCATTGAAGCGTTGACGCAAGTGACGCCCTCGATGTCTAGTATTTCTATCCTGACTCTGAAGTTGCGAAATAACTCGCGCCATATCAACCATTTTTCGATGTATACCAGCAACTTCTCTACATAAGTAACGCACACTTTCTTGTAGCGTCGTAGTGGTTTCTGTATCTCTCCTGCCTGGCTGCACTATGAGAGAATCTGCCGTTACTGCATGTACCTGTGTTTCCTGATGTTTATTCACTCCGTCTAGCCCTCTGAGTTTACTGGGCCAATCAACATTCATTTTTTCAAATACCTCTAATGTGGCTCTAAGCCTGGATGGTAGCTCAGCTGTAACAATTTAATTCACCACATCTTTAGATATATTCAACCCGGGAGATTTCGTACAAAGGCGATCATAAATCTCTGATAGTAGTTGACGCTCCATTATTTCTAGGCATAATAATTCACACGTTTGTGCCAAAATTACAGGTTGATATCTCTGTTGAAATTCGGCCATTAGTAACTCAAATGCATTATACGTTTCTTCATCCACAATTCTATTTCTAGAATTTTCCAAGGTGCTTCTGAAATTCTCTGGCAATGCCATCCATGCTGCAGCAAATTTCTCCATAGAGTTTACAATCTGGTAAAATTTAAATATCATTTGGGCATCCCCGACCCAACTTGAGTGTTTTTCGGATCTATACGGCGGTAGACTGAATATTTTGGACTGGCTCGGACACCATATTTTGTAAAGGCTCCAAACATATTAGCAAATAATAACGAACATAGATGCCAAGTCGTTTTCAGTCTTAATATGCTCTATTTGAATCTAACAAGCTAGAACCTCGTTTACATATATTAATTTTATGCCTACTATATCTTGAGCTAATTTTCTTGTGTCCTCAAAATTAAGATTAGCTTCCATGATGATCGTACTTAAATATTGATTTGATAACTAAGTGTTGGGCAAACGGGTTGTGTACTTCTTCCGTAGCAAAACACCCAGTCAAATAACCTGGAAAGAAATAAGACGTGAAAACAGAATTATTAACTTACCTGTTCCAGAACATCCCCAATATGTACGATGCAAAAGACAAAATGATAGCAGGTGTATTGTAACACGCGGCTCCGTGTTACAACCCAACGAAGGTCAATTTTTACAAACGCTGTGCTCTTTAAGGTCAAATATTCTAACTCTGTCCTTAAACAATATTTCTCTTAGCTGTGATTTTAGGAACAATCTCTTTTAGTCTCAAGCAGTTTCAATCGATATTTATTGAACTGCAATTTTATTTGTAATTAATAGTGTTTTTGATAAAATAGAGAGAACCGCGCGCGATCCGAGAGGATCACGCGGTGATCTGTTGTGTCATTGGGTATAAATACAATTCTGTTCAGACATTTGTGTAACAATAACCACTTGTGTATAAAACATTTTACTTTATAAACATAAATCAATTTTACTATGTTCATATTATCATGTATTTTCAATCATATGACTATATTCATGCCAATCCAGACATTTGTGCTAAACATTTCGCTTTATAGACATAAATCACTTTATATTTATATGTGCTACATTGTGTGGAATATATACATGAAACCTTTCTTCGGCCTTCTAATATTAACCATCTGAAAAGGAACAGACTGATTGAATGCTCGGGTACTAATAATGGCCACCATTGATAAGTAGTAGGGGTACAAAATCAGGAACGAGAAAGCAATAGCGAAAAGTACCCCTACATTATGGTGCCCCGGTTCGTCGAACTCACAGCCAGTAAGGAATTAATAAACAGCTAGATTTTGAGAAATTCAAGCACTTTCAATGAAGGCCACTACACACGTTATTGCCTCGGAAACGTCTGCACATACCCGCGCACAGACGCGACGTTCAGATGGGCGCGGTCACCCTCAACAACTCAGGAGGATCCGCCCATGGAAGGTTCGGAAGACGGGTGGGGTCAGCCTCCTCGGCGACAGCAGAGGCTGAGCACCCTAAATTGTTGGCCGCTCCACGTCTGATGGCTCGAAGCACGTTGCCTTCGCGGTAGAGCGCAATCAAACTATTGTCTTTACAGCGACGGCTCCAATTAAGTCATGCTTCAAACGCCCAAATGCCAGCAATCAATCTCATCGCCGGTTGCCACTATCAACATACTTTCTCATCCGTGACGCAATCTCTGGCGAATGAATTGTCATAGACACTGGATCAGATGTAAGCTCACTACGCCACAATTATCTCGAACCAACCCACCCAGTCGACACCAACAGTCTGACCTGCGGGAATGGCTCCAACATAGCGACGTTTGGGGTACGAGTACACACCATCTCGTTCTCCAACTTAAAATGATGTTTCAAATATCCGTTCATCATCGACAACACGACATGAAACATCATTGGACGTGACTTTCTCGAACACTTCGACCAAACCATCCGTCCAAGAACGCGAGAAATAGAGGAGCCAGAATCAGTGTTGACAGAACCAAAATCAGTCGTTATACGGCATGAAAGAGCAATAACATTTACTGTAAGGTTAGCCCACTTCATTGTGTACTAATTTTCACTGTCGGGGGGGTGTATGTAACACGCGGCTCCGTGTTACAACCCAACGAAGGTCAATTTTTACAAACGCTGTGCTCTTTAAGGTCAAATATTCTAACTCTGTCCTTAAACAATATTTCTCTTAGCTGTGATTTTAGGAACAATCTCTTTTAGTCTCAAGCAGTTTCAATCGATATTTATTGAACTGCAATTTTATTTGTAATTAATAGTGTTTTTATAAAATAGAGAGAACCGCGCGCGATCCGAGAGGATCACGCGGTGGATTATTCGTGACTATGAAAATGATCGATTGGGTACTATAAAACACATTCTGTGAGACGTTTGTCAGTTAAATCAATAACCACTGGTGTACACAAAACATTTTACTTTATGAACACAAATCAATTTTACTATGTTCATATTATCATGTATTTTCAATCATATGACTATATTCATGCCAATCCAGACATTTGTGCTAAACATTTCGCTTTATAGACATAAATCACTTTATGTTTATATGTGCTACATTGTGTGGAATATATACATGAAACCTTTCTTCGGCCTTCTAATATTAACCATCTGAAAAGGAACAGACTGATTGAATGCTCGGGTACTAATAATAGCAACCATTGATCCGTAGTAGGGGTACAAAATCAGGAACGAGAAAGCAAGAGCGAAAAGTACCCCTACAGTATATTGTGAAAATCGAGTAATTATAAACTTAAATTTGAGAAAAGGAACAAATGCAGCTTGATGCGGAAAGTCAGGCCAGTCAAACACAGATTACCCATTGTGAAATTACTCAAAATTCAAAAGTATATATATATATATATATATATATATATATATATATATATATATATATATACTTTCAAGTATTTAAACAAAGAACGTTCTAGAAAATAAACGAATAATTTCTTTTAAATAATATTCGTTTCAATCAGCCAAGGTGGTTTAAATTTATCAATAAATGTCACTTTAATTTTATCGGAGGAAATACATTATATATATTTTCTGCGTAAAATAAAAATATTCGGATCAATATTCAATATTTTAATCGCCTTCAGAGTAGCATCAAAATTAATGGAATCAAACGCTTTTGAGATATCTATAAAGACAATTAATTTATCCAACTTTTTCTCATCGAGTGCAATTATTTTCTTTCATTTGGAAAGCATATTAGTTATTGACGATCGATTTTTTGTAAAGCCATGTTGACTTGTATCAAAACCAACCGGCAACATAACTACTAAACGATCTAGTACCTTCAAAAAATGAACGGATAATGTAAATTGTTCTATAATCATTAAGTTCTTTCTTTGGCTTGCTTACCTTTGGCAACAGTTTAGCTACGATAGTTAGAATACGATTAGTATTTTTCTATCCTTCAAAATTCTGTTTATAAAAATGCAGAGCGCATTCATAAAACCATAGTTTATTGAATTAGGTAATCAATCAATATACCAAGGTGAGCTTTATGTATTTTTTGAATTTATATCTAACATTAATTTTATAAATGCTACACAGTCAATTAAACGTTCTGGGTCCTGGTTATTCGAAAGATCAGTTAGATCAATAATATTGCATTCAGTTTGAACAATAATTGATTGCGCGGGTGGTGGTAACAATTCTTTAAATCAAGTTTGCTAGCTTGAAGTAAACACCAATCCCATTGTATTTAACCAGTCGCCGAACAACATAACAAAACTACCACCAGCCGCAACGCACTGACGCGTTTTAACCTTCCATGGTCATCATCAGAGTACGACGGCAAACTGACTATAGAGGATCAAACCGCATTGAATATATGGAAATCAAATTTAGATATGCCGCTCTCAATACTAGCGATCTCGCATACATTGAACTTGACTGGAAATGTCGGCTGCATAATTTCTATGCAGTCACGAACATTAACTGTTTGCAGTGAGAGCCGCATATTTAAATTTGATTTCCATATATTCAATGCGGTTTGATCCTCGAAACTCAGTTTACCGTCGTACTCTGATGATGATCATGGAAGGTCGAAACGCGTCAGTGCGTTGCGGTTAGCGGTAGTTTTTTATGTTGTTGGACGACTGGTTAAATGCAATGGGAATGGTGTTTATTTCAAGCTCGCAAACTTGATTTAAAGAATTGTTACCACCACCCGCGCAATCAATTATTGTTTAAATTGTATTGCCTATATATGTATATGTGGCGAAAGCTGCAAACAGTTAATGTTCGTGACTGCATAGAAATTGTGCAGCGGACATTTCCAGTCAAGTTCAAATTATGCGAGAGTGCTAGAAGTGAGAGCCGCATATCTAAATTTGATTTCCATATATTCAATGCGGTTTGATCCTCGATAGTCAGTTTGCCGTCGTACTCTGATGATCGTGGAAAGTCGAAACGCGTCAGTGCGTTGAGGCTGACGGTAGTTTTGTTATATTGTTCGACGACTAATTAAATACACTGGGATTGGTGTTTACTTCAAGCTCGCAAATTTGATTTAAAAAATTTTGTTTTCAATCTGTGGAATGCATATAAAATTACCAAATAATTCCTCCAATTTACAAAGCAATTTATATTCAGTTTTATCCACCGGTAATATATGCTTTAATTTCTCATTATATTTACTCTAATCATTTAGTAGTTAGTATCCTCGTCTAGGATTGCACTTTAGCTTACCAAATATGATTCTTTCTGATCTTTGACGTGTTTTACTCAATATGTCTTACTATATATGATTTAATGGAAGATATTTGCTCCGAATAAATTAAAGTACCAACTATAGACCAATTTAAACCACTGTAGCTGATTTAATAAAATATTATTAAAAAAGAAAATATTCATTTAATTTTTAGAAATTCTTTTTTTTAATATATACTTTTGATCTGAATGTAATTCGAAATTTTCTGTATAATAATAATAATAATAATAATAATAATAATAATAATAATAATAATAATAATAAATTTATATGGCAACAAAGGCCAAAAGGCCCAACAATTGAAATGATGAGGTACAAATCTAAAGCAGCATATGTTAAGTTGAATGTAATTGTAACTAGCAAAGTATATAATCATAGGAGAGGAGGGAGTTGAGAAAGAGATGTCCTTTCATCAACCTCGTGATAGATCGTTCTGACAGAATTGAGATTCTATCGGACTATGAATGATTGACTATATAGAAGAGTCTGCACGCCAGTGTCGCGTGCAGGGATCATTGACTTAAAGTTGAGCGAGGTTGCGGCTGATGGAAAGCGTGGAGGAACCAGCGTCCGATGAATGCCAAATTGTCCAGTAGGCTTTGTGAGTTTCCGATTGTTTGCTAAAAAAGAAGAGATTTATTAGAGCAGATTGTATCATAGCAATCGATATTTGGATGCGCTAGAATGAAAATGTGTACAGAAATCGTGTCGGTGAGTCCTTATTTGAGTTTGAGAATCAGCAGAGAATAGTTGCCACTAATACCACTGCTTTACAAGGCGGATTCAATTGCCGAGAACGACAGTGAATCAAAGGCCCTGGAAACATATAGGAAGAGGAGAGTGCATTCATGAGATAGAGAAGTAACTGTGAGCAAGGAAACTGACTAAGTTGGTGGAAGAGAAGCGGCAAATCAAAAAGCCATGGTGATTGTCGAGGAGACAGAAGTTATCTCGAGACTTGATGAAAGGGTAGATTAAGTTATACAAGACCCTGTCGAAGATTTTAATGAAAGAAAAGACGATAGTAATAGGGCGGAGCTTTTTGAATGAGCAAATTGACGATGTACCATTTTTGGGATAGGAGAGATCTTTGAATTAAGCCATTCCGGGGGAAGATAGTTAATTTCAAGGCATCTGTTGATAACATCGGCGAGCAGAGAGAAGAGATTCCAGCCAAGAAGTGTAATCATTCTGACAGAGACATCGGACTGATCAAATTGATGTTTAGATTTTGTCTTTAACTACTTGAACGTCGGAGGCTGGTGAAATAATAAACCAACGTAGGTTCTCAGCGTCTCCGTTGTCAAGCATCTCAGCAGGCAGAGTGGGAACGGAGAAGGAGTCTAGAAGATAATTTAGATAATGTTCGGCAAACCTGGAGTCGTCCGACCGAGAGAAGTTTATATATGAGGTAGTGGACATTTGTAGTAATTGGTGTTTGATGAATGCGAACATTTCCCGAGAGTTGGGCGCTGCGCGGATGCGTCTCTCGATGTTGAGCGCTTTTTTGTTGATTACCTGTTTAATGTGCTCATCGATACATCGGAGAGCGAGAATGCAAGCAAGTGATGTTGTGCGTAATCTAGAATTGCATGCAAGGTTGTTGCGTGCATTAAACAAGGCGTTCAACTTATTCATCGCATGAATGTGTTGAATAGAGGTGGCAGAAGTAAAGTAGGAGGATAAGATATTATGACATCGGAAAAGCATGAGGAGAGGTTGTCTGGGAGAATTATATTTCTCCATTTAACTGCGTCAGTGAGTGGCCAAAACTCTTCCTAATTTGAGAATCGCCTGAAAGTCTGAATGCTCTCTATAGGAATAGAGGATAAAAGAGGAATAATAAAGGATTAGATAAGATCTCCCCAGATTGAATATTGGTCACGTCCTTTTTGGAGAGGACACAATCAAGCTGGTTGTTTCCTCGTGTAGGGAATTGGACAAATTTACTTGGGAGGTTATCGGCAAAGAGCCGAATCAACGGGTGAGTTTCCGTAGTTATATTATGCTAGTTGGCCAGAGGAAAGTTTAGGTCACCCACAACGATGTATTGATCGAGTGTTGAGAGAAGAAAGTGGACATTAGTTTAGCCGCACTGGTGTCATCTATTATTGAGAGCTTTGGTGGTCTGTAGACAACGCAAACCGAAATGCCTTGGTCTAGAATCAGTAGCTGATACAAAAAGAATTCTAGTCCTAGCGAGTTCGATGTAGACAGGTGTTTGGGCATGAGAGAGGAACGGGAAAAAGCAGTCAGACCACCTCCACGATCAGCCATTCTGTCATTTCTAAGGAAAGTGTAGCCATTGATGAGGAAAATGTCATCGCAATGAACGAAAGAGGACAGCCACGTTTCACAAGAAAGCACTTGCCTAGCTTGTTAGAGGATAAAAATGCTCGCAGCTGTTTGATTTTTGTCCGTAAGCGCTCTACAATTGATGAGAATTGCTGAAAGAAAACCGTTAGACCGGGAAGGAGAAGCGGGCAGGTGCTTTCCGCTGACGGCCGGAGCAAGACCTCGGGTTGATAAGGGTAACTGACCGCTTGTTGACATAAATGGATTGGTCAGCATCGATCTGGATTTCCTTAGTCTCACTTATATCAGACGGGTGGGGTAATTGGGGGATTTAAAAGCAGGACGGAGGCGAGTCATCTGAACTTGAGGGGTTACTTGAGAGCAGGGATGTGGGGGTGGGAGGGGGCAAGATCTGAACGTTGGCAGAGTCGCGACTGTCCTGTGTGGTATCAGGGTGTTTGGAGGAGGAAGATGTGGGGAAGAATCAATAGATCGCGGAGTCGTGATAGTCTTTCGTTTTGTCGTTTTCAGGACCTCTTCACCGATCGTGATAATGACTTGAATTAAGGATATTTTACTGATTCTAGAGATTACAGGAGAACGGCCGTTTTTGGGGGTCTTCATGCGGCGTGGTCCGCCACGACGACGCGGTAAAGCTTGCGCTTGTTGAGTGGGAATGGTCTCGCTGATTCAGCTAGTGGTGAAGAGGATTCCTTCAAATCGAGAGGTAGATAGCATGATGGGTACAGAGGAAGAGGCATCACCCTGGATGCCTCCGTAAATGTCAGGCGTTTCTTTGTGTTGCTCCAGCCGGGATAGGCATGTCTAGATTCGTGGGAGGGGGCGGTGTCTGGCGGAGAGGTCCGAGATTGTTCTGCAGTTCATTGTAGTAAAGTGGAATCACGCTTTAATTTGACTTGGCCTCTCGATATAAAGAGTGATCGAGATTTCAGTTGACTTAGTTCATCGTTGGACAGCCTTATTTGGGAAGAAACCACAAAAGCACAGCCTTTTCTGGAGGAGAACTCTTTGAGATGATGCAAGTTTTCTCCAAAATGACTGATTAAATCTGAAGCCATGTCATCCTCAGAGAGTGGGGAGTGCGGAGACCAGAGGAAGAGGTTTCGTTTACTGTGATTTCGTAAAGCTACCTCCCGCGCAACACCGTTCAAGAAATCATCTGCAACCTGAAGAAAGAGAGAGTACCCGATAAAGCTCCTAACAATCCCTTGACATCTGTCATCTGTTGCTGGAGGTCAGCGAGATTGGTAAGTAGCTTTTGGGTTAAATGGGTTGCGGAGGCTAACGAAAATGTCTGGTTCATTATTGAAGAGTGTGATAGAGAAACAACGAGAAAAATGTAAAGATATATAAAAATTTCTGACAATATAAAAGTAGGTCTTAATACATGTAAAGAAATTCCGGCAAAATATGTGATTAAACCCGAATTGTTTCCTAGAGATAAGATCAGACGAGAAATCTAGAAAACCGAAAAATAAAAACGAACTGAAACCCAATCTCAGTTCAAAATTAAAAAAAATTATAGAAATCCACGAGCACGGCTACTTCGGTTGTTGCACATTTCCAGATAATTCGCAATATTCTGTGTCCATCTGGAGGGGTTTTATTCTAGCAAGTTTTATTTACCATTTTATTTCTCCGTTCGGTTTTTAAAATTTTGGTCTGCATAATATAAGCCTTCAAAACGAGCTATTTGTGCATATTGGGATCGTTCAGGAACAGGTAATTTAATAATTCTGTGTTTCGCTTCGTATCTCTTTCCAGGTTATATATTCGGGTGCCGTGTTACGAAAGGAGTATACAGACCTTTGCCTATTAATATTATATATATATATATATATATATATATATATATATATATATATATATATATATATATATATATTCAAGTGTGATTGAAATGGAGGCTAATATTAAACTTAGGATCACTGGTAATTTGGTTCATAGTATTATCTTGTAGGGGTACTTTTACGGGGTTGCCATCTAGTTCGTGATTCTATACCCGTCCTACCTATCAATTGTGGCTATTATTACTATCCATGCATCCACATTTTCTCTGATCCTTTTCGTATGGTTGATGTGAGAAAACAGAAACTTGGTGTCATACATATATTAGATATAATGTTGCAAATAGAAATATAATTCACAGTTAATCCACACTGACCATGTGTAGGTCGGCAATAAAAACAGATTTTAATACAAGAGTAGGCCTTAAACACCATTCACAGTTAAACTAAATTGTCCGTCTTCTAGACGGCAACAGTTAAAATGATTTATGTTTATAAAGAAAAATGTTTTGCACACACGCAGTTATTCGCATACAAATATCTGAGTTGAACTGTATTTATGCCATCGATTTAAAATACATGATGATTCTAAAAAAGTCATCGTTAAAAATAATCACTAAAAATGAAGGGGTAAGCCGTATAAAGACTTCAATGACAAAAACTCGATTGAAAATACATGATGATATGAATGGAATCAACGTTAAAAGTTATCACTAGAAAAGAATATGTAAACCGTTTAAAGACTTCAATGAGAAAAACTCGATTGAAAATACATGATGATATGGATTGAGTTAACGTTAAAAGTTATCACTAAAATTGAATATGTAAACCGTATAAGGACTTCAATGATAAAAACTCACAAATATTTAGTTCACTGCCTGCTATGGTTTTAACTCATGTCATTATATTAATCCATTATTCTCTGAAGTTAAATCTATTGTGTAAATAATCCAACTAAGCGATATAAATCCGCAGTGACACAATAGTCCACCGCGTGATCCTCGCGGATCGCGCGCGTTTCTGTTTATTTAATAAAAACCCTATTAATTACAAATAAAATTGCAGTTCAAGAAATATCGATTAAAACTGCTTGAAACTAACAGAGATTGTTCCTAAAATAACAGTTAAGAGAAATATTGTGTAAGAACAGAGTTAGAATATTTGACCTTAAAGAGCACTGTATCGAACATTGTTTGGTTGTAACACGAAGCCGCGTGTTACAATCTTATCAGACTCCTATTGGCACCCTATTTTAAACAAATGATGTTCTAAAAATTAAATGAATATTTCAGCTTATAATAGTATTCGTTACAATCAGCCACGGTGGTTTAAATTTATCAATGATTGTTATTTTAATTTTGTCGGAGGAAATATCTCCCACTAAAATATGAAGAACCACAAAACGCAACCGCTTGCTCTAGATCTTTGTTTTATCTCATTAGAAATTTGTAACGGCTCAAGAACAATTTGCCGATATATTGCATTAAAAAAATTCAAATTTAATTTACGCAGCACCAATTAAAACGAGCAACATTTGCCGTTAACAAATGGCGTGCGAGCTTTCGGTTTCAGGTTATTTAAGCACGGTGAATTTACCGAGCCAGTCAGTTATCACGTTTGCTTTCTATTGTGCGCAACGTGGCATTTCACCTACGCTGACTTTTGGTCTTGTTTTACACACGGTGTGAATTACAGTCATGCCAGTCTTGTTGCTGCACACCTAGTGAGACGGAGAAGCATCTACATATTAGACCTTTACGTGTGCCATTTACCACAGATATTCAACGAGACATTACTCAGCATTCACACATTCTCTCACCACTGATGTCAACGCAACAACAGAAGAAACAACAGCCAGTCATCCAGAGCTGGTCTCAAGTGTTTAGGAGTGTTTCTAGACACTGCTTTACTAACTAACATTCTCGGCATTTGCCGGAGAACGCAAAACCGGCCCTAATAAGGCCCCCGAACAATACTAATCTTAGCCATCTTAGCACTTAACTGACTATGTGCCGTCGTACGGCATTTACTTGAATCCGGGGCGTTTTACAAATTGGCGAACGCGACACGATACTGAAAACAGTACTGTTCTATAGACTTATTAGCAAATCACTAAACCTTTGGCATATATAAAATCGACTGTGCTTCTTTTTCATTTTTTTGAGAGTACAGCAAATTGACATTAGCATATACTACGTTTTACTCTTGATGTGAATCTTTTTGAAGTCGAGGTCTTGTGGGCAATCTTTTTGTTGGGAAGTTTTTTAAGGGAAGCTGTTCTGTTCAAAATATTTCTTCTACATACAAAACTTTACATATTTGTGATTTCGTGTGCCAAACTGGAATGTGTTCGCAGAATTTATTTTTTGATTTTTTGAAGAACTTTTTTGACTGTACGAAAGTACAGAAATTTGACTTGTGATTTTGTGAAAGAATTAATTCATCTGTGTTCTGTGCTTATCACGCCAGATTCAACTGCGAAAGCAGATCCTGTTTCAACTGTGGAAGCAGATTTTGGTGAGCATTTCATTTAAAGTCTTTTATACATATCATCTTTCTAATAAATTTATGATTTTAAGATCCTGTAAGATTGTTAGAATGTCAGGTCTAATTTTAGACATTGATGCTCCTGTTTGGGATGTAGATAGTGAACTATTCTTTATTCGCGTAGACTCCGCTGTCTCCTCGATTCCAGATTATGACAGACATGATAAACTGTCAAAGTTATTGGCTAAACTACCTTCAGAATTGCAGCGACGGATTTATCCGAAGCTTGAGGCCATTAGGAAACTACCCAATCCCAAGCTTAGGATAAATCTCTTGCTGCAATTCAGAAGGTAGTTTAGGAAAAACCTTTGCGAGTTTTTGATGACCGTCATAATCAGGAAACGGGGAGAAAGCGGAGAATACGCGGATAAAGAAAAGTTCACCATCTCCATCCCAAACAGGAAAATCAATATCTAACATTGGACCTCAAATTTTTACCATCTTACGGGATCTAAAAAGCATAAATATATAAGCAAGTTAAAAATATATAAATATACTTTAACGAAACGCTTACCCACTAACAGCTTGTAGAGCTGAAACAGAATCTTCCGCATTTGAATGAGCGCAGAACACAGATGAATTAGTTCCTTCACAAAACACGTCACAGTTTTCTACGTAGATACTAACACTTTCCAAAATTCAAATCATCCGCATTTTATTCTGTCGAGTATGTATGGTGCAGTTTGTACGTAGGAAAATTGAATAGAACATATACCCAAAAAAATTCGAAGATCGCGACTTTAGAGAGAACGTATATACCAAACAAAATTCCCAGAAGACCACGACTACAACAGAGAACATATATACTCAACGAAATTCCCAGAAGACCACGACTTTTAGAGAACATATATACACAAAAATTCCAATAAGACCATGGCAAGAGTAAAGAAATGTTATACGCAAATGGTAATCTATTTTTATCCTAAATAAATGAAAAAGAAAGTCAATTTTATTTATACCAAAAAACCAGTACAGTACTCCGTTTCCAGGCGCGGTCGCCAATTTTGTAAGCAGCCCAAGCTTCAAGTAAATGCCGCACGACAACTCGGTTAAAGTGCCATCAAATAAAGAGTTATGTACTGTTAGGAGGCACTTAACAAGACCGGTCGTGCGTTCTCTGGCAAATGTCGAGAAGGTTGTGGCACTGTAATCTCGATGGGTAACTTCGTTGAAGTTCTGCAGTAATTGGCTCGTCTCTCTAAATGTACAGCAACAAGATTTGCGTTACTGATGTTGCCAATTTTGGTGAAGCCAATCCAATAATCAGTGTAGGTGATGACAGCAGACAGCACGCACGCGTAACGCACAGCAGAAGGTAAACGCGACAACTGAACTGCGTGGTAAATTTACCGTATTTAAATAGCCATGTCATGGAAATATGTGGCTACTTGCACACTATTGGTTAACAGCAAGTTTCCTTTTTTTTCACATTGGTGCAGCGTAAATCGAATTTAATTAAATTTACGCAATATGTCGGCAATAAATTTGTGTCTTTACAGCACATTCCTCTCTGAAAAAAAAGAAAAAAGTTCCTCTCTGCGATGCTAGATAAGAAATTTATGACAGAGTTCGGACAGAGTTAAGCAAAAATATGATTTACCATAAGTGTTGGGCTTAAATATGCTTGTTGGTTGCTTCAACAACGATATGATGCCAGGTAACCACTAGGAATTACTACACAAATTGTTAGCTCTAGTGGTCGGTCATACCGCGTGAGGCAAAATAGAGCAGTGTAAGATTTGGGAGCCGCAGCGTGAAGATTTCAAGGTAAATCGCTTTTGAATTTGCCAGGTTTAAGTTAAAACCTAGGCAGGTTGGATCGTCGTCAATGCGTTTGTATACGACCAAAGTAGCTAGAGTGAGTGCTCGACGTTGTGGTCATGACATTTGTAGAGTGGTCTTTGTGGAATTGATGAAGTTGAGATATGCATTTAGAGTGGCCTGTACCATGATATTAAGCTGATAACTACTTAGTGTTGCTACACGAAAGCGTTAGCTCCAAGTAGTTGGTCATAGGAAAATAAGCAGTGTGATGTCATGTGTGAGAAATACATTATAATGTAAAAATATATACATTAAAATCAAAGAGTAACTGCACAAAAATATGTACACGAACATTGCCTCAGAGATGGCATAATACCAAAGAACTGTTCAAAATGCTACACAATTTTTAGCTGGTTAACAGCTGGTTATGCCACGTGAGACAAATGCAAAAAAATAACGTAAGGTTAAAAAAAATTTTGATACGTAATGTTAATGTTAAAAAATATCAAAACAAGTTAGGTTATTGAGATTGTGGGCAGAAAGAGCCTGAGATGTGTGTAGAATGTTGAACGCTCTCAGGATCAGGCGGTTCGATAAACGGTTTCAACCTGTCTATGCTTACTAATGTCGGTGTAGCGCCTTGCATAATAATGAAGTATTTTGGTTGTTTAAGCAAAATCGGGTAAGGACCGCGATACTTTTGTTGTAGTGGTGCAACAGCAGTGACGTTGCGAACGAGTACTCTCTTGCAGCTGTGGAGCTGTGTGTGAACGAAAACTGAACGAGGCATATGTCTCGGCTGCTGTTCAGACATGTTACCGAAATGAAGTCGCAGGCGGGTAGCTTCGTCTTGTGGGTCATCCAGTGCGGGTAGTAGACGTGGGAGCTGACTAGGCAGGCGTAGATCCATGCCATACAAGTGTTGTGACGCATACGTTTTAATGGATTCACGAGTACGGGGACGCATGGCAAGCAGAACTAAAGGCAGTGCATCGACACAGTTGCCATTAATGGACGAGGATGCTAAAGCAGCTTTGAGTTCCCTATGCATGCTACCAACCATACCGTTAGCTTGGGTAGGATAGGCAGTTGTATGGCGTAAGGTGCATCCTATGTACCGCAAGGTGGTTTTCAAACAATCCGATGAGAAGCAAGTACCTCTGTCAGTGATGACCTAATTGGGAACACCACAATTTGATATCCACGCAGTGACAAAACTGTTAGTTAATTCCTCTGCAGAAATGGTGCCAAGAGGTAATGCCGCAGGCCACCGTGTAAATCTATAAATCATATTTAGAAGGTAGCTGAAACCTTGAACCTTTGTCAGATGAAGTATGTCGATGTCGACGATGGCTAGCGAGAAGTAGTTCGAAAATGTTGCAACATAGAACGACTGTGCCGTGTGATCTTGTTTTTCTGACAAATGGCGCACTCGGAGACCCATCGTTTAGCATTCTGCCTAAGTCTGTGATGCCAGAAGCGATCTGTGAGAAGTCGGACAGTCGCTTGGCTTCCTGGGTGAGAAATTAAGTGAATTGAATCTAAAATCTTTCTCTGAAGGCTGGTCGGCAGAACTGGCTTGTTGGGCTGCGTACCCGTGAAGTAAACAATTTATTAGCCTTCCCAGAGACGGCATATGAACTTGGTTGGGTGACAGGCTATTGATCTTTGAATGTGAATGTCACCGCGTTGTTCCGTTCGCAGGAGGGATGGCGTTTGTGCAGATTCGCTGTGTGTCACGGAGTTGACAATGAATGGCGACGGCGAAGGTGTTTGTGGCGAGACATCTGGCCTGGAAAGGGCATCTGCAATGAAGTTTTGTTCGCCCTTGACGTGAAAGCTGTCTTTCCACTCTGGCAAGGTACTTGGCGATAGTTGAAGTTGCGTTTCGAAGTGCGCCAACTAATGATGCTTGATCTGTCAAAACAACAATTCTGCTAGTGCCAGATAAAATAACGCGCTGCGTCGTGGATCGCGAAGAGTTCTCGACCAGAAGTGTCGTATCTTGTTTCTACTGGTTGGAGAGTGCGCGAGTAGAACCTGATAGGCTGCCGAACTCCGTCAATCTCTTGTTCCAAAGTGGCTCCAATAGCGAATTCAGAAGCATCTGTCGTGAGTAGAAATGGTTTTTGAAAATCTGGATGTGTTAGCATTGTGGCATTTGCTAACGAGTTGATGGCGAGTCGAAGTAGTTCCTCGTCTTCGGATGACCAAGCAATGATGGAATTCTTGCTAAGTCCTTTTCGGTTCCGCAGGTGCATGCACAAAGGATAAATTTGTTTTGAAAGGCCTGGAAGGAACTTGCGATAATAGTTTAATACTCCCAGCATTTTCTGCAACTCGCTAAGAGTCCTCGGTGACTTGATATTCTTGATTGAATTCGTCTATGACGGCAAAGATTGAATACCCTGGGCCGTGATACGATACCCTAAGAAGTCCACGGATGTAGTTGCAATCTGCGTCTTGTCACAATTGATCTAGAGTCCGTGGTTGGATAAGCGTGAGAGGATATTTCGTAGATGCTTCGCATGAGATTCTAAATCTGGACTGAATACCATAATGTCATCGAGATATGACATACAATAAGCAGAGTCGTCGCGAAGTATGTTGTCCATGAATCTTTGAAAAGTCTGTGTAGCACACTTAAGTCCAAAAGGCATGTAAAGATATTTGAAAAGACCAAATGGAGTGATGACTGCAGTCTTTTCAATATCCTCTGGTGCTACCGGGATGTGATGGTAAGCTTGTCTGAAGTCAATCACTGAGAAGAAATTGCTGCCGTTGAGTTTTTCAAGTAAAGTGTTAATATTCTAAATAGGATATGCATCAGATTTTGTCACTGAATTTAGCTTACGGTAATCTCCACAGGCTCTGTACGATCCGTTTGATTTGGAGACTAAGTGCAGTGGTGACGCCCATGAACTTTCGATGGCTGATGATTCCCTCTTCCAAAAGCCTTGAGAATTCCTCTTGGGCAGCTTTCAGGTTAGCAGGGGCCAGTGGTCGCTTCTTGAGTGCAATAGGTTGTCCTTCTGTGACGATATGGTGCATCGTGTTGGAGACTCGTAGCTCTGATTTGATAAGATCGAAAAGAGATTTGTATTTTCGAAAAGCTGCTGATATCTCTGCTGAATGATGCACTGTGGTTGGCAAAATGACCTGTAACTCCAAACGCTCCGAGGCAAGTGTCCAAAATCTTTGCTCAAGTCCGGTGGATGGGCTCGATGATCTTTTGATTGGCAAGATCAACAATGGGCCGAAATTTTAGAAGGAAATCAAGACCTATTATATTGTGTGAGACCTTGGCAATAATGAAGTTGTGAGAGAATTCACGACGTAGACATATGTTGAGTGTGCGATACCGGCAGCCATAAGTTGGTATGGGCTTGGCTGTAGCTGTTGCGAGGTGAACGCCTAGCGACATCTTGGCCATTGAATCACCCTTGAGAACTGAGACTGCTGCACCAGTGTCTACGATGAATTCTTTGCCGGTTCTGAAATCCAGAATGTGAAGAGGTTCGTTGGGCTGTTTGGCCGGGTCATGCAAACAAGTAGGCTGGTGATTGCGACCGGCGTTTTCCGTTTGGCTCTCTGTGTGACAAATTCGGTGTGGACGAATAGAGTCGACAGGAATGTCGGATTGTAATTAGTTTCTTCCCAGTGGCGCATTTGATACCATTGATGCGCAGAAAGTACGGCCTTCTACTTTCTGTGCCAGATTTTTCCCGATCCTGTTGCACCCTTGCGCCTGTTCCGTTCCGTGAAATGTGGAAATTGACACTCATTCGGAAATTCTTCGCAACGACAAAGACAGACTTAGCATAAATAAAAACACCTTCTGGTGGTTATTGCACCAGTTCTTTGAGGCATATCTGTTAAAGGATTACGGGGATCGCGATCGCCGCCTCCCGTTATAATTAGGTTTGGGTATGAATTTGGGTCGAGCATTCACTTGAATTAGCTTGGATTTCGTTATGGTCAATCCTTTTATTACTTTAGCCATGTTCGCTACTGTCCTCTCTAAAGAGGAGAGCCTATCATCTTGCGGAGGTGAACAAAAGGATGACGGAAACACCTTAGGTCCCAAAAGCCTATATTCTAACTCACATCACTCAGATTAGTCATCTATAGAGTGTTGGGAAGCTGACCGGCGAATAGTTTTAATGCTTGTGGAAGAATGTTAATAAAAACAACCTTTGCCTCATGGTCAGAAATATTGGTTTAATACCAATTTTGCCGTAATACCCTCAAAATCTCGATGGGGCCAATGTTTAGCATGTCTAGCTGTGCGTATTTATTTATTATTTGCTCTGTTTCTGTGGGCCCAAGCAAAGATTCTACTTCATTTTGTAGGCCCAAATTGGGATTAGGTAGATTCTTAATGGCCTCAAGCTTAGGATAAATCCGTTCCTGCATTTTGGAAGGTAGTTTAGCAAAAATCTTTGACAGGCTTTAATGACTGTCATAATCAGGAAACAGGGAGAAAGTGGAGTCTACGCGCATAAAGAAGAGTTCACTATCTCTATCCCAAACGGGAACATCAATATCTAAATTTGGACCTGAAATTCTAACAATCTTACGGGATCTTAAAAGCATAATTTTATAAGCAAGTTGTAAATATATATATACTTTAACGAAACGCTTACCCACTAACAGCTTCCACAATTGAGACAGAATCATACGCAGTTGAATAAGCGCAGAACACAGATGAATTTGTTCCTTCACAAACCACGTCACAGAACAACTTCCAAAACTGAAATCTTCCGCAGTTGAGTCTGTCGAGTACCTACGGTGCAGTTTTGTACGTAGGAAAACTGAATAGAGCATATACGAATAGAGAGAATACATATACCCAGCACAATTTCCAGAAGACCACGACTTTAGAGAGAACATGTATACCCAACAAAATTCCCAGAAGACCACTAATTTAAGAGAACATATATACCCAACAAAAATTCCCAGAAGACTATGACCATAGAAAAGAAAACGTATACGCAAATGTTAATCTATTTTTGTCCCAAATTAATGAAAACGAAATTCAATTTTATTTATAACAAAAAACCAGTACAGTACTCCGTATACAGGCGCGATCGCCAATTTTGTAAACGCCCCAGCTTCAAGTAAATGCCGTACGACGTTACAAACTCGGTTAAAGTGCCATCAAATAAAGAGTTATGTACTGTTAGGAGGCCCTTAACAGGGCCGCTCGTGCGTTTTTGGAAAATGTCGAGAAGGTTTTGGCGTTGTTATCTCAATGAGTAACTTCGTTGAAGTTCTGCAGTAATAGGCTCGTCACTGTAGTAGTACAGCAAGGAGATTGGCGTTACTGATGTTGCAAATGTTGGTGAAGCCAATCCAATAATCAGTGTAGGTGATAACCGCAGACAGCACGCACACGTAACGCACAGCAGAAGCCAAACTCGACAACTGAACTGCGTGGTAAATTTACCGTACTTAAATAGCCATGTCATGGAAATATGTGGCTACTTGCACACTATTGGTTAACAGCAAGTTTCCCTTTTTTCTCATTGGTGCAGCGTAAATCGAATTTAATTTAATTTACGCAATATGTCGGCAATTTATTTGTGTCGTTACAGGGTGTTTAATGAGAACCAATTGTGTGCAAGTAGCCATATATTTCCATGACATGGCTATTTAAGCACGATAAATTTATCACGCAGTTCAGTTGTCGCGTTTGGCTTCTGCTGTGCGTTACGTGTGCGTGCTGTCTGCTGTTATCACCTACACTGATTATTGGATTGGCTTCACCAACATTTGCAACAACAGTAACGCTAATCTCCTTGCTGTACTACTACAGAGACGAGCCAATTACTGCAGAACTTCAACGAAGTTACCCATTGAGATAACAACGCCACAACCTTCTCGACATTTTCCAAAAACGCACGAGCGGCCCTGTTAAGGGCCTCCTAACAGTACATAACTCTTTATTTGATGGCACTTTAACCGAGTTTGTAACGTCGTACGGCATTTACTTGAAGCTGGGGCGTTTACAAAATTGGCGACCGCGCCTGTATACGGAGTACTGTACTGGTTTTTTGTTATAAATAAAATTGAATTTCGTTTTCATTAATTTGGGACAAAAATAGATTAAAATTTGCGTATACGTTTTCTTTACTATGGTCATGGTCTTCTGGGAATTTTTGTTGGGTATATATGATCTCTTAAATTCGTGGTTTTCTGGAAATTTTGTTGGGTATACATGTTCTCTCTAAAGTCGTGGTCTTCTGGAAATTTTGCTGGGTATATGTGTTCCCTCTAGTCGTAGACTTCTGAATAGAATAGAATAGAATAAAATATCTTTATTTGGATTCAAACCACACATATTCCATCAAATAATAAAATTGGAAATTGTACAATATATATTAAAATAATTATCACATCACAATAATTGTGCAATTAATCTCATGTAGATAGGTATATCTCACTAGTTGTACAATACAATATATCAATATCAGAAAGTTCGACTGAAAAGAATAATATATACATCATCAAATTAGGAACAATTAAGGTATAATTCGAGTGTAACATTATGCAAAAATTGAGAACCATGACTAGCAATTGATTGTATGTAATGTTAACTAATTTGAAGATATAGTGCATAACATATCAATTATAATAATACAAAACTTGGAAATAAAAATCTCAATAAAATCTGTTTCCGATAACAATTATCCTTGTCTTTTATTCAACCATGAGAAAGTATTATCATAATCAAAAAAATAAAAGATATCAGAAGGATTGCAGACTTTTTCAAGTTCAGTAGATAAAGTTTTAATAGACATCTTAGATGGAGGCATTTTTTGGGTATATGCTCTATTCAGTTTTCCTATGTACAAAACTGCACCGTAGGTATTCGACAGACTCAACTGCGGAAGATTTCAATTTTGGAAGTTGTTCTGTGACGTGTTTTGTGAAGGAACTAATTCATCTGTGTTCTGCGATCATTCAACTGCGGATGATTCTGTCTCAACTGTGGAAGCTGTTAGTGGGTAAGCGTTTCGTTAAAGTATATTTATATTTACAACTTGCTTATAAAATTATGCTTTTAAGATCCCGTAAGATTGTTAGAATGTCAGGTCCAAATTTAGATATTGATGTTCCTGTTTGGGATAGAGATAGTGAACTATTCTTTATGCGCGTAGACTCCACTTTCTCCCCGTTTCCTGATTATGACAGTCATTAAAGCCTGTCAAAGATTTTTGCTAAACTACTATCCAAAATGCAGGAACGGATTTATCCTAAGCTTGAGGCCATTAGGAAGCTACCTAATCCCAATTTGGGCCTACAAAATGAAGTAGAATCTTTGCTTGGGCCCACAGAAACAGAGCAAATAATAAATAAATACGCACAGTTAGACATGCCAAACCTTGGCCCCATCGAAATTTTAAGGGTATTACGGCAAAATTGGTATTAAACCAATATTTCTGACCATGAGGCAAAGGTTGTTTTTATTAACAATCTTCCACAAGCATTAAAACTATTTGCCGGACAGCTTCCCAACACTCCTCTATAGATGACTAATCTGAGTGATGTGAGTTAGAATATAGGCTTTTGGGACCTAAGGTGAATCCGTCATCCTTTTGTTCACCTCCGCAAGATGATAGGCTCTCCTCTTTAGAGAGGACAGTAGCGAACATGGCTAAAGTACTAGAAGGATTGGCCATAACGAAATCCAAGCTAAATCAAGTGAATGCTCGACCCAAATCCATACCCAAACCTAATTATAACGGTAGGCGGCGATCGAGATCACTGCAATCCTTTAAAAGATATACCACAAAGAACTGGTGCTATAACCACCAGAAGGTGTTTTTATTCATGCCAAGTCTGTCTTTGTCGTTCCGAAGAATTTCCGAATGAGTGTCAATTTCCACATTTGACGGAAATGACAACAGAACACAGGCGCAAGGGTGCATCAGGATCGGGAAACGTCTGGCGCAGAAAGTAGAAGACCGTACTTTCTGCGCATCAATGGCATCAACTGCGCCACTGGGAAGAAACCAATTACAATCCGACATTCCTGTCGACTCTTTTCGTCCACGCCGAATTTGTCACATAGAGAGCCAAACGGACAACGCCGGTCGCAATCACCAGCCTACTTGTTTGCATGACCCGGCCAAACAGCCCAACGAACTTCTGCACATTCTTGATTTCAGAACCGGCGAAGAATTCATCGTAGACACAGGTGCAGCAGTCTCAGTTCTCAAGGGTGATTCAATGGCCAAGATGTCGCTAGGCGTTCTTCTCGCAACAGCTACAGGCGAGCCCATACCAACTTATGGCTGCCGGTATCGCACACTCAACATAGGTCTACGGCGTGAATTTTTTCACAACTTCATCATTGCCAAGGTCTCACACAATATAATAGGCCTTGATTTCCTTCTAAAATTTCGGCTCATTGTTGATCTTGCCAATCAAAAGATCATCGAGCCCTCCACCGGACTTGAGCAAAGATTTTGGACACTTGCCTCCGAGCGTTTGGAGTTACAGGTCATTCAGCCAACCCCAGTGCATCATTCAGCAGAGATATCAGCAGCTCTTCGAAAATACAAGTCGCTTTTCGATCTTAACAAGTCAGAGCTACGAGTCTCCAACACGATGCACCATATCGTCACAGAAGGACAACCTATTGCACTCAAGAAGCGACCACTGGCCCCTGCTAAACTGAAAGCTGCCCAAGAGGAATTCTCAAGGCTTTTGGAAGAGGGAATCATCAGACCATCGAAAAGTTCATGGGCGTCACCACTGCACTTAGTCTCCAAATCAAACGGATCGTACAGAGCCTGTGGAGATTACCGTAAGCTAAATTCAGTGACAAAATCTGATGCATATCCTATTCCAAATATTAACACCTTACTTGAAAAACTCAACGGCAGCAATTTCTTCTCAGTGATTGACCTCAGACAAGCCTACCATCACATCCCGGTAGCACCAGAGGATATTGAAAAGACTGCAGTCATCACTCCATTTGGCCTTTTCGAATATCTTTACATGCCTTTTGGACTTAAGTGTGCTACACAGACTTTTCAAAGATTCATGGACAACATACTTCGCGACGACTCTGCTTATTGTATGTCATATCTCGATGACATTATGGTATTCAGTCCAGATTTAGAATCTCATGCGAAACATCTACGAAATGTCCTCTCACGCTTATCCAACCACGGACTCAAGATCAATTGTGACAAGACGCAGATTGCAACTACATCCGTGGACTTCTTAGGGCATCGTATCACGCCCCAAGGTATTCAACCTTTGCCGTCAAAGACGAATTCAATCAAGAATATCAAGTCACCGAGGACTGTTAGCGAGTTGCAGAAAATTCTGGGAGTACTAAACTATTATCGCAAGTTCCTTCCGGGCCTTTCAAAACAACTTTATCCTTTGTGCAGGCACCTGCGGAACCGAAAAGGACTTAGCAAGAATTCCATCATTGCTTGGTCATCCGAAGACGAGGAATTACTTCGACTCGCCATCAACTCGTTAGCAAATGCCACAATGCTAACACATCCAGATTTTCAAAAACCATTTCTACTCACGACAGATGCTTCTGAATTCGCTATTGGAGCCACTTTGGAACAAGAGATCGACGGAGTTCGGAAGCCTATCAGTTTCTACTCGCGTACTCTCCAACCAGTAGAAACGAGATACGACACTTTCGGTCGAGAACTCCTCGCCATCCACGACGCAGTGCGCCATTTTATCAGCATCATTGGCAGTAGCAGATTTGTTGTTTTCACAGATCATGCACCATTAGTTAGCGCACTTCGAAACGCAACTTCAACTATCGCCAAGTACCCTGCCAGAGTGGAAAGACAGCTTTCACGTCTAAGCGAATGGCAATTTGACATCTTTCACGTCAAGGGCAAACAGAACTTCATTGCAGATGCCCTTTCCAGGCCAGACGTCTCGCTACAACCACCTTCGCCGTCGCCATTCACTGTCAACTCCGTGACACTCAGTGAACCTGCACTAACGCCATCCCTCCTGCGAACGGAACAGCGCGGTGACATTCACATTCAAAGATCAATAGCCCGTCACCCAACCAAGTTCATATGCCGTCTCTGGGAAGGCTTACCAATTGTTTACTTCACGGGTACGCAGCCCAACAAGCCAGTTCTGCCGACCAGCCTTCAGAGAAAAGTTTTCGACTCAATTCACTCAATTTCTCACCCAGGAAGCCAAGCGACTGTCCGACTTCTCACAGATCGTTTCTGGGGTCACAGACTTAGGCAGAACGCTAAACGATGGGTCTCCGAGTGTGCCATTTGTCAGAAAAACAAGATCACACGGCACACTCGTTCTAAGTTGCAACATTTTCGAACTACTTCTCGCCTAGCCATCGTCCACATCGACATAGTTCATCTGACAAAGGTTCAAGGTTTCAGCTACCTTCTAACTATGATTGATAGATTTACACGGTGGCCTGCGGCATTACCTCTTGGCACCATTTCTGCAGACGAAGTAACTAACGGTTTTATCTCTGCATGGATATCCAATTATGGTGTTCCCAATGAGGTCATCACTGACAGAGGCACTTGCTTCTCATCGGATCGTTTCAAAACCACCTTGCGGTACATGGGATGCACCTTACGCCAGACGACTGCCTACCATCCCCAAGCTAACGGTATGGTAGAGAGAATGCATAGGGAACTCAAAGCTGCTTTAGCATCCTCGTCCATTAATGGCAACTGGGTCGATGCACTACCTTTAGTTCTGCTTGCCATGCGTTCCCGTACTCGTGAATCCATTAAAACGTCTGCGTCACAACTCTTGTATGGCATGGATCTACGCCTGCCTAGTCAGCTCCCACGTCTACTACCGGCACAGGATGACCCACAAGACGAAGCTACCCGCCTTCGACTTCATTTCGGTAACATGTCTGAACAGCAGCCGAGACATACGCCTCGTCCAGTCTTCGTTCACCCACAGCTCCACAGCTGCAAGAGAGTACTCGTTCGCAACGACACTGCTGTTGCACCACTACAACCAAAGTATCGCGGTCCTTACCCGATTTTGCTCAGACAACCAAAATACTTCATTATTATGCAAGGCGCTACACCGACATCAGTAAGCATAGACAGGTTGAAACCGTTTATCGAACCGCCTGATCCTGAGAGCGTTCAACCTTCTACACACGTCTCAGGCTCCGTCTGCCCACAATCTCAATAGCCTGCTTTGTATAACGCGTAATTGATATTTTTTAACATTAACATTACGTATCAAAATTTTTTTAACCTTACGTTATTTTTCGCATTTGTCTCACGTGGCATAACCAGCTGTTCTTAGCTAACAATTGTGTAGCATTTTTGAACAGTTCTTTGGTATTATGCCATCTCTGAGGCAATGTTCGTGTACATATTTTTATGCAGTTACCTTTGATTTTAATGTATATATTTTTACATTATAATGTATTTCTCACACATGACATCACACTGCCTATTTTGGTATGACCAGCTACTTGGAGCTAACGCTTTCGTGTAGCAACACTAAGTAGTTATCAGCTTCATATCATGGTACAGGCCACTTTCAATGCATATCTCAACTTCATCAATTGCACAAAGACCACTCTACAAATATCATGACCACAACGTCGAGCACACACTCTAGCTCCTTTGGTCGTATACAAACACATTGACGACGATCCAACCTGCCTAGGTTTTAACTTAAACCTGGCAAATTCAGAGGCGATTTACCTCGAAATCTTCACGCTGCGGCTCCCAAATCTTACACTGCTCTATTTTGCCTCACGCGGTATGACCGACCACTAGAGCTAACAATTTGTGTAGCAATTCCTAGTGGTTACCTGGCATCATATCGTTGTTGAAGCAACCAACAAGCATATTTAAGCCCAACACTTATGGTACATCATATTTTTGCTTAACTCTGTTCGAACTCTGTCATACATTTCTTATCTAGCCTCGCAGAGAGGAATTTTTTTCTTTTTTTTCAGAGAGGAAAGTGTTGTAAAGACACAAATTAATTGCCGACATATTGTGTAAATTAAATTAAATTCGATTTACTCTGCGCCAATGATAAAAAAAAGGAAACTTGCTGTTAACCAATAGTGTGCAAGTAGACATATACTGCCATTTAAGCACGGCAATTTACCATGCAGTTCAGTTATCGCATTTGTCTTCCGCTTTGCGTTGCGTGTGCGTGCTGTCGGCTCTCATTACCTACGCTGGTTTTTGGAATTGTTTCGCCAACAATTGACAACATCCGTGACTCATCCTGTTGCGGTACAACCAGCGAGACGAGCCAACTAAAGCAGAAATTCAACGAAGATATCCACATCGTGATTACAACGCAACAAGAGAAGAAACCACAGCCAGAGTTAACACAAGGCTCTAGAACAACATACACCAATCAGCACTTGCCGGAGAACGCACAAAAGGCCCTGTTAAGGGCCCCCTATCAGAACAATAACTCTATCCATAGCACCTTAACCGAGTTTGTAACGTCGTACGGCATTAACTTGAAGCCGGGGCGTTTACAGGGGTGTAAACGCCCCGGCTTCAAGTAAATGCCATACGACGTTACAAACTCGGTTAAGGTGCTCTGAATATAGATATTTTTATGATAAGGGGGCCCTTAACAGGGCCTGGTCGTGCGTTCTCCTGAATTATTCAGAGTGTGAAGATGTCCTGGAGCCTTGGGTTGACTCTGGCTGTGGTTCCTTCTGTTGTTGCGTTGTAATCACGATGTGGTAAACTTCGTTGAAGTTCTGCATTTATTGACACGTCTCGCTGGTTGTACCTAAGCAGGTTGGATCGGCGTCAATGCGTTTGTATACGACCAAAGGAGCTTGTGTGAGTGCTCGACGTTGTGGTCATGACATTTGTAGAGTGTTCTTTGTGAAATTGTTGAAGTTGAGATATGCAATTAGAGTGGCCTGTACCATGATATGAAGCTGATACCTACTTAGTGTTGCTACACGAAAACGTTAGCTCCAAGTAGCTGGTCATACCAAAATAGGCAGTGTGATGTCACGGGTTAAAATACATTAAAATGTAAAAATATATACATTAAAATCAAAGGTAACTATATAAAAATATGTAATACCAAAGAACTGTTCAAAATGCTACACAATTGTTAGCTAAGAACAGCTGGTTATGCCACGTGAGACAAATGTGAAAAATAACGCAAGGTTAAAAAAATTTGATACGTAATGTTAATGTTAAAAAATATCAATTACGCGTTATACAAAGCAGGTTATTGAGATTGTGGGCAGAAGGAGCCTGAGACGTCCGTAGAAGTTTGAACGCTCTCAGGATCAGGCGGTTCGATAAATGGTTTCAACCTGTCTATAGTTACTGATGTCGGTCTAGCGCCTTGCATAATAATGAAGTATTTTGGTTGTCTGAGCAAAATCGGGTAAGGACCGCGATACCTATGTTGTAGTGGTGCAACAATAATGTCGTTGCGAAACAGTATTCTCTCGCAGCTGTGGAGCTGTGGGTGAACGAAGACTGGACGAGGCGTCTGTCTCGGCTGCTGTTCAAACATGCTACCGAAATGAATTCGAAGGCGGGTAGCTTCGTCTTGTGAGTCATCTTGTGCCGGTAGTAGACGTGGGAGCTGACTAGGCAGGCGTAGATCCATGCCATACAAGAGTTGTGACGCAGACGTTTTAATGGATTCACGAGTACGGAAACGCATGTCCAGCAGAACTAAAGGTAGTGCATCGACCCAGTTGCCATTAATGGACGAGAATGCTAGAGCAGCTTTGAGTTCCCTTTGTAAACTCTCTACCATACCATTAGCTTGGAGATGGTAGGCAGTCGTCTGACATAAGATGCATCCCATGTATCGCGTGGTGGTTTTGAAAAGATCAGATGAGAAGCAAGTGCCTCTGTCCGGGATGAACTCATTAGGAACGCCATAATTGGATATCCATGCAGAGATAAAACCGTTAGTTACTTCGTATGCAGAAATGGTGCCAAGAGGTAATGCCGCAGACCACCGTGTAAATCTATCGATCATAGTTAGAAGGTAGCTGAAACGATGATCCTTTGTCAGATGAACTATGTCGATGTGGACGATGACTAGGCGAGAAGTAGTTCGAAAATGTTGAAACTTAGAACGAGTGTGTCGTGTGATCTTGTTTTTCTGACAAATAGCACCCTTGGAGACCCATCGATTAACGTTCTGCCTAAGTTTGTGACCCCAGAAACGATCTGTATTAAGTCGGACAGTCGCTTGGCTTCCTGGGTGAGAAATTGAGTGAATTGAATCGAAAATTTTCTCTAAAAGCTGTTCGGCAGAACAGGCTTGTTGGGCTGCGTACCCGTGAAGTAAACAATTGTTAAGCCTTCCCACAGACGACATATGAACTTCGTTGGGTGACAGGCTATTGATCTTTGAATGTGAATGTCACCGTGTTGTTCCGTTCGCAGGAGGGTTGGCGTTAGTGCAGGTTAACTGAGTGCCACGGAGTTTACAGTGAATGGTGACGGCGCAGGTGGTTGTAGGGAGACGTCTGGCCCGGAAAGGTCATCTGCAATGAAGTTCTGTTTGCCCTTGGCGTGAAAGAGGTCAAATTGCCATTCGCTTAGAAGTGAACGCTGTCTTTCCACTCTGGCAGGTTACTTGGCGATAGATGAATTTGCATTTCGAAGTGCGCTAACTAATGGTGCATGATCTGTGAAAACAACAATTCTGCTACTGCAAATGATGCCGATAAAATAACGCACTGCGTCGTGGACGGCGAGAAGTTCTCGACCGAAAGTGTCGTACCTCGTTTCTACCGGTTGGAGAGTACGCGAGTAGAAACTGATAGGCTTCCGAACTCCGTCGACCTCTTGTTCCAACGTGGCTCTAATAGCGAATTCAGAAGCATCTGTCGTGAGTAGAAATGGTTTTTCAAAATCTGGATATGTTAGCATTGTGGCATTTGCTAACGAGTTGATGGCGAGTCGAAGTAATTTCTCGTCTTCGGATGACCAAGCAATGATGGAATTCTCGTTAAGTCCTTTTCGATTCAGCAAGTGCCTGCACAAAGGATAAAGTTGTATTGGAAGGCCCGGAAGGAACTTGCGATAATAGTTTAATACTGCCAGCATTTTCTGCAACTCGCTAACAGTCCTCGGTGGCTTGATATTCTTGATTGAATTCGTCTTTGACGCCAACGATTGAATAACTTGGGCCGTGATACGATACCCTAAGAAGTCCACGGATGTAGTTGCAATCTGCGTCTTCTCACAGTTGATCTTGAGTCCGTGGTTGGATAAGCGTGAGAGGACATTTCGTAGATGCTTCGCAAGAGATTCTAAATCTCGACTGAATACCATAATGTCATCTAGATATGACATACAATAAGCAGATTCGTCGCGAAGTATGTTGTCCATAAATCTTTGAAATGTCTGTGTAGCACACTTAAGTCTTAAAGGCATTTAAAGATATTCGAAAAGGCCAAATGAAGTGATGACTGCAGTTTTCTCGATATCCTCTGGTGCTACCGGGATTTGATGGTAGGCTTCTCTGAGGTCAATCACTGAGAAGAAATTGCTAGCGTTGAGTTTTGCAAGTAAAGTGTTAATATTTGGAATAGGATATGCATCAGATTTTGTCACTGAATTTAGCTTACGGTAGACTCCGCAGGCTCTGTACGATCCGTTTGATTTGGAGACGAAGTGCAGTGGTGTCGCCCATGAACTTTTCGATGGTCTGATGATTCCCTCTGCCAAAAGCCTTGAGAATTCTTCTTGGGCAGCTTTCAGGTAAGCAGGGGTCAGTTGTCGTTTCTTGAGTGCAAAATGTTGTACTTCTGTGACGATATGGTGCATCGTGTTGGAGACTCGTAGCTCTGACTTGTTAAGATCAAAAAGAGACTTGTATTTTTGAAGAGCTGCTGATATCTCTGCTGAATGATGCACTGGGGTTGGCTGAATGACCTGTAACTCCACACGCTTGGAGGCAAGTATACGAAATATATTGCTCAAGTCCGGTGTGTGGGCTCGATGATCTTTTGATTGGCAAGATCAACAATGAGCCGAAATTTCATAAGAAAATCAAGGCCTATTATATTATGTAAGACCTTGGCAATGATGAAGTTATGGGAAAATTCACGTCGTAGACCTATGTTGAATGTGCGTTACCGGCAGCCATAAGTTGGTATGGGTTCGCCTGTAGCTGTTGCGAGAAGAACGCCTAGCGACATCTCGGCCATTGAATCACCCTTGAGAACTGAGACTGCTGCACCAGTGTCTACGATGAATTCTTTGCCGGTTCTGAAATCCAGAATGTGAAGAGGTTCGTTGGGCTGTTTGGCCGGGTCACGCAAACAAGTAGGCTGGTGATTGCGACCGGCGTTTTTCCGTTTGGCTCTCTGTGTGACAAATTCGGTGTGGACGAATAGAGTCGACAGGAATGTCGGATTGTAATTGGTTTCTTCCTAGTGGCGCATTTGATACCATTGATGCGCAGAAAGTACGGTCTTCTACTTTCTGCGCCAGACGTTTCCCGATCCTGATGCACCCTTGCGCATGTGTTCTTTTGTCCGTTCCGTCAAATGTGGAAATTGACACTCATTCGGAAATTCTTCGCAACGACAAAGACAGACTTAGCATAAATAAAAACACCTTCTGGTGGTTATTGCACCAGTTCTTTGAGGCATATCTGTTAAAGGATTACGGGGATCGCGATCGCCGCCTCCCGTTATAATTAGGTTTGGGTATGAATTTGGGTCGAGCATTCTCTTGATTTAGCTCGGATTTGGTAATGGCCAATCCTTCTAGAACTTTAGCCATGTTCGCCACTGTTCTCTCTCAGGAGGAGAGTCTATCATCTTGCGGTGGTGAAGAAAAGATGATGGATTCACTTTGGGTTCCAAAACCCTATATTCTATTTCACATCTCTCAGATAAGTCATCTATAGAGAGAGTGTTGGGGAGCTGTCTGGCAAAGAATTTTAATGTTTGTGGAAGATTGTTAATAAAAACAACCTCAGCTTAATGGTCAGAAATGTTTGTTTTGTACCAACGTTTCCGTAATTCCCTCAAAATTTCGATGGGGCCATGGTTTCGCATGTCTAACTGCGCATATTCGTTTATTATCTGCTCAGTTTCTGCGGGCCCAAGCAAGGATTCTTCTTCGTTTTGTAGGCCAAAAATGGGATTAGGTAGCTTCCTAATGGCCCCAAGCTTAGGATAAATCCGTCGCTGCAATTCAGAAGGTAGTTTAGCAAAAACCTTCGACCGTTTTTGACGACTGTCATAATCAGGAAACGGGGAGAAAGCAGAGTCTACGCGCATAAAGAATAGTTCACTATCTCCATCCCAAACAGAAACATCAATATCTAAAATTGGACCTGACATTCTAACAATTGTACGGGATCTTAAAAGCATAAATTATAAGCAATATGAAAATGTATAAATATACTTTAAGGAAACGCTTACCCACAAACAGCTTCCACAGTTGAATGAGCGCAGAACAAATCACATCACAGTAACTGCTTCCAAAAATTGAAATTATCCGCAATTGAGCCTGTCGAGTACCTACGGTGCAGTTTTGTACGTAGGAAAGTTGAACAGAGGGCCCGTTGGCCTTTGATGCCAATGTATTATTATTATTATACCCCAAAAAAATTCACCAGAAATCCACGAATATATACCCAACAAAATTCCCAGAAGACCACGATCAGGGTAAAGAAAACGCAAATGTTAATCTATTTTTATCCAAAATAAATTTAAAAGTAAGTCAATTTTATTTATACCAAAAATATCAGAACAATACTCAGTATTCTGGCGCGGTCGCCAATGCCGTACGACGTTACAAACTCGGTTAAGGTGCTCTGATAATAGATATTGTTATGAGAGGGGGCCCTTAACAGGACCTGGTCGTGCGTTCACCGGAATTATTCAGAGTGTGAAGACGTCCTAGAGCCTTGGGTTGACTCTGGCTGTGGTTCCTTCTGTTGTTGCGTTGTAATCACGATGTGGAAAACTTCGTTGAAGTTCTGCATTTATTGGCTCGTCTCGCTGGTTGTACCAAAACAAGATGAATCACGGATGTTGCCAAATATTGGTGAAACAAATCAAATAACCAGCGTTGGTTTTGACAGCCGACAGCAACCACACGAGTAACGCAAAGCAGAATGCAAATGCGACAACTGACTTTCATGGTAAATTGCCGTGCTTAAATACCATGCCATAGTAATATATTTCTACTTGCACACTATTGGTTAAACGGCAAGTTTCGCTTTTTTCTCATTGGTGCAACGTAAATAAAATTGAATTTAATTTACGCAATATGTCGGCAATTAATTTGTATCGTTACAGGAGCGTTTACAATTTCGTCAATTTTTGGTACAAATTCAAAATTTGTAAATTTTCTTAAAAGTAAATCTTAATATAAATAAACATAAATAATAGTAATTAAAATATCAAAAAAAGTAATTAATTCCCTTTAGCCTGGAAAGATAATTGAACAGTTTTATTTGATTTCAATAAATTACAGTTGATGGCTTATGAAATTTGTATAAATCAAAATTTTGTCTCGTCACTTTGGTGAGGAACTTGTTCAAAAATTAAATTGATATCCTGTGGTATGCATATTATTGTTGTATTTTTTTAATAACTACATCTATAAATTCTTAATGATTTATTACGTATATCGTTTCGTCTGTACAAGTGGGATTTTCTTACCCATCCCGAACCAGCTTCATCGCTAGTAGGTGAAGAGAGCATCTGAAATGCGAGGATCGGATAATCCATATATGCGATATGATCATCTAATTTAGAACACTTAAATTCCTCAGAACTTTCTTTTAAACTACATTCCTTAAACCCACCTGTATCCTCCGTATTTTCTAAACCGGCCATAATATTAAAATAAGATTTTTTGTAATATATAATAACAATAAGTGTGCTCACCCAAATGTAACACGCGGCTCCGTGTTACAACCCAACGAAGGTCAATTTTTACAAACGCTGTGCTTTTTAAGGTCAAATATTCTAACGCTGTCCTTAAACAATATTTCTCTTAGCTGTGATTTTAGGAACAAACTCTTTTTAGTCTCAAGCAGTTTCAATCGATATTTATTGAACTGCAATTTTATTTGTAATTAATAGTGTTGTAACGACACAAATCAATCGCCGACATATTGCGTAAATTAAATTCAAATTTATTTACGTTGCACCAATGAGAAAAAAGCAAATTGCCGTTTAACCACGTTAACCACGTTTAACCAATAGTATGCAAGTACACATATTGCATGCTATTTAAGCACGGTAATTTACCACGCAAGTCAGTGGTGGCATTTGCCTTCTACCTGCTTCACGCGTGTGCGTTCTGTCGGCTGTCAATACGTGTGCGCTCTGTCGGCTGTCAATACCCACTCATCTTGTTGCGGGATACCGGAGAGACGAGCCAATTGAGTGCAGGACCTGCAGGACACCATCCACAACGCGATCACAGATCAAACACGGGAGCAAAAACTCAACCAGAGTCCACCCAAGGCTCTAGGACATCTTCAACTCTGAAGAGTTCAGGCTAACGCATTACCCGGCCCTCTTAAGGGCCCCCATATCAGTAACTAATCTCTATTCAGAGCACCTTAACCGAGTTTGTAACGTCGTACGGCATTTACTTGAAGCCGGGGCGTTTACAGTGTTTTTATAAAATAGAGAGAACCGCGCGCGATCCGCGAGGATCACGCGGTGGCCTGTTATGTCATTGCGGATTTATTTCACTTAATTTAGTGTCCACATAGAAGAATGGATTAATAGTTTGACATGAACTGAAAATATTGCAAGTAGTAAGCTAAAGCTTTGTTAGTTTTTTTATCATTGAAGTCTTTAAACAATTTACATCTTCATTTTTAATGATAACTTTTAACGATGATTTTTACATGTCATCATATGTTTCAGTCGATGGTATAAATACAATTCTGTTCAGACATTTGTGTAACAATAACCACTTGTGTGCAAAACATTTTCTCTATAAACATAAATCAGTTTACTATGTTCATATTGTCATGTATTTTTAATCGTTTGACTATTCTAATTACGATCCAGATATTTGTGTAAGAATAACTGCTTGTGTGCGAAACATGTTACTTTATAAACATAAATCACTTTTATTTTTGCCGTCTAGAAGACGGACAATTTAACTTAAGTGTGAATGGCATTTAAATCATATTTTTTCATAAAAACCATTTTTACAGCTGACAAACATATATTCAATTTTGACTAACTGAGAATAGTGTTTAAGATATAATTTTACATTAAAAAATCTGTATTATTACCATCCAACTCCTTCAATTCAGATTAACAGTGAATTATATTTATGTGCTACATTGTGTGTAATATATACATGAAACCTTTCTTCGGCCTTCTAATATTAACCATCTGAAAAGGAACAGACTGATTGAATGCTCGGGTAGTAATAATAGCAACCATTGATAAGTAGTAGGGGTACGAAATCAGGATCGAGATAGCTACAGCAAAAAGTACCCCTACACAAATACGCTGATGTCTGCAGATAACAGAACGATACGGCGGTGACCTTGAAAACAAATATCCAGTTAAATTACCTGAATCAAATTCGAGATCCTTCCCTGTAATGTGTATTAAGAACAGTAGATGGATGCAAATGTCAATACATAATTATCAAAGAATATCAAGATAGAACCATGCAAGAAAACGTGTACGCAGCGCAATATCTCAGAACCGACCCTCTTATAATTATTCATAAGGACAAGTCAAAAACTTCGACAACATGTACAAAAGAAACTTCCAAAAAATTACAATATTTAAATAAACTAAATATTGTTTTATGAAACCAGCGATGACATAAAATGTCCAAAAAATAAGATTTGTTTTATTTTATATAAGGAGTTATTTGATTTCAAATAAATTAGTTAATCTCCACATAGGTTCCTTTAGTCGCTACCGTATGTGAGATTTTGTGATTCGAGTTTCGTGTTTAGAATTTTCCTAGAATGACCACCAAATAGAGAAAAACAATTTCTTAATCCTTTTAGCATCTTTACTTTAGGTTAACCTCCCTATGTCCTTGGGTCACTGCTCTGCATCCTCACACTTAATACTGCTATCCATTATATCAAAATAATTTTTGTTACGGACTATTTTTTAACAGAGTGCGAATACTCACCGTCTCGACGATTGCTGCAGAATCCTTTTATTAAAATAAAGACATTAAAAACAGAATCCAACTAATTTACCTGTAAGGAAATTGAGGTCATTCCCAAGATATCAATAGAAATAATTATTTTTGACCAATTTCATATTTTAGTGTACAAATTTTGCAGTAAAAGATTCAAATACAGGAATGCAGATGTGACTGTACCAGAAAAGAGAAAGAGCGTACCTCAGAACCAACTTATCTAAATGTGTGATGACAAAATTATCAATACATTTTTATTTGGCAACAAATGCTACCTGACCCAACAATCGATTATGATGCAATTCAAAAGTAATGATATGTATAGTTTAATGAAACTGTTTAACAGTAATAGCAATGGCGGTGAGACTGTTAGAATTTGAGAAAAAAATTGATTTCAGCAACTTCGTGTCAATTCTTCCTAAAGAGATAAATTTTAATTGACTAGAATACGCTATACGAGGAGTCAGGAAAACAACGTCATGTGCGGGATTTGCTGCCGTTAGTTCAACGAATATGACTTCTAGAAGGTGAGGAAGAACGAGTACCAGACATCGGCGGTCTGATTTCTTCGTCTCACTTTTTGTGTTCTTGTGAAGTAGCTGAAATCAAATAAAGAGATTTAGTAGAAAAATTTTAGCATGGCAACTGTAAATTGTAGGCAGTAATTATGGGATGGCCATTTATGATGTTTAAATCAGGCCTATGTGGACGCTGCACGTATCACTATCATGAAGCAGATCTCACTACCAAGTTCGAGGTATGAATAATTTGCATTCATGAAGATATCGCATAAATAAATATAAAGCAAAGCACTGAAGCCAAACAAATAATGAAAAAATATCTTCAAGTTACCGGAAAATGGTTAAAATCGCACTCACATAAATTAATTGATATACATTAATAAGCATTGCAATAAAATAAATACAAAATAAACAGTTATTCTAATACGCCACTCCAATTTGCTATCCTATGGACGATAACTTGTTTTTGCATGGCTCAAATTTCTAGAAAAAAGTAATTTATAAAAAACCATAAAACCACACGTTCAGGTGTGTAAAATTTAGAGTTCTCGGCTGAATATGATTCCCAAAGACGTTTGAGTAACCATAATTCAAAGGCCGTTATTCAAAAAGACTGTAGTATTTGATTGCCTCAGGAGTATATTATTCGATCAAAATATGTAAATAATAATAAAAATATAGTATGGTCTACGAGAATAATATTTAGCCATGTAAAAAATATGTAATGATTATTATCAGGCGTCATGTAGAGAAGAGGTTTCCACTGCGTATTCCATGATCAGTCCAAAACATTTATACTTATGTAGTTGTGTAGTATTCGATAATGCCTGAACGAAAAGTTTGGAATCCTCGCCGTTAATATCAAGCACTTGATACTACCTCCAATCGGCGATACTTCTTAAATTGTCTATAAAAATATACGTACGGCAAATGCCGAATTACGACAGAACCTCATTTGGGATGTTTTAATTTCGCATAAGTAAATGAATTTTTTATAAAAACACGGAGGAATTACAGAAATACATTCCATTCACATTATCTCAAATTTCACATTCGGTAAAAGGCCCTTTGTTTATATAGGTTCAAGGTCTTGAACGCCAAAATTTAGATACCTCAGCACAATCAAAATTACACCAAGACCATATAGATTTGACGTCAAATTAATGAAGTTAAGTCATTACACTTTTTCTTGGGAGAGGAAATTCAATTTAAGAAATAAACCGAGAGCCAGGAGTTTGCATAAAAGAAGCTGCGACGCTATATATTTCTTTATAACATGATATTTTATCGCCATTTAGATAAATATCTTTCTTTAAAATTATTGCCTGCTCAATGTTAATGAGAATACATAATGTTATTTTCAACGGATACAACATGCTTATGTTGATTCAGCCAAAAATAGAAGTCTCACCTCATCATTCGCGCACATACCAGATGCCAATATACAAATTGAAAGAAATGGACTATTGCATTAAAATAGTAAAATTAATATAATTCTTCAAGATATAAAAACTTTATATAACTCTAGGAAAATACGAACTCGCGAAACATTTCTCTAGTTTTTTCTCAAATCTGCAAAATATTTTTTGGATATGAATTTGAAATATATTTCTCTAGTCAACAAAGGCATATTTAACAACAGACAAAACCGTTAATTGCATAGAAAGTTTAAGCAAATTTGAAAATACGATTTTGTGAGTCTGGCAAACACGTATATTGTAGGCCAACAGTCTAGCAACACATCGTCCCCTCCGATGTTGTCACAATATGACCACTTTAAATGCTTTAATCTTGAAAACATCTTGAAATAGGATGAAGAAAGTCATGCGTTCCGTCAAATCTTAACACGAAGTGGATCCATTCAACCTGCTTATGGGCAGTCTTGTAGAACTTCTTCATTCTGACGCTGGAATGTTTGACTTGCATTCTTCAAAGCGAAAGGCATGTATAAGAATTCATGCGATCCTTCTCCAGGAAATCGCACTGCAGTGGGCGGTATAGATTCAGTCTCCATAGGCACTTGATAGTACGCTTTCTGCAGATCTAACGTAGTATAAACCTCGTACCCCATTATATTCCTGAGCAAAGAACTCTGGTTTGGTAGAGGATAGGAATCACCTTTCGTTAGCGAGTTTAATAGACGATAGTTAACATAAACCCTCCACTGACCTGGTTCAGGTTTGGAATCTTCCATTATTGGAGATGCAAAATTGGAATTTGAAAGCTTCTTTGGCCACTCTAGTTCCAATGTATCATAAACGTCCAAGATGGCTCTTAATCTAGTAGGCAACTCTGCCACAAATATACTTTTAATAATTTCTTCAGGAATATCAAGCCCGATGTATTTTAAAATAAGTCTGTCATAAAATTCAGATGATAGTTGATTTCACAACTTTTCCTGGCGTAATAAGTCAGTCATTTGTCCTGTCTTCTCGGGTTGATATCGTCTATGAAGTTGTTCCACCAGAAACTCAAATGAATTTACATGTTCATTCTCCGTAACAAATTTTCTGAGTTTAAACAGATTCCTTTTTACAGACTCAGGCAAACACCACCAGGCCGAGGCAAACGTTTCTGTAGGGTCGGTCATTCTTCATAGTTTGAAATAAGGTTTTTCATCTTCGACCCATTCAGAATGGTTGTCTGGTCTGTACATTGTGAACTTAACATTGCTATCCATGGAATTGCGACTTAAACGATCATCTAAAGCACATCTTTTCGCGTAAGTGATCCTGGCACGGTCGACATCTTTTGTAGAGCCCCTTTGGTCACTACCAGGTCACTACCTCTGAGGTGTCAGGTTCAGATAATCCCTATATACGGTATGATCATAGAATTTGGAATAACTGAATCCCTCAGACCTATCTTTTAAACTACATTTCGAAAGTCCTCCTGCTAATTGCTCTGTATCTTCCATATTTTCAAAACTGGTCAAAATATTAATATAAGATTTCTTTCAATATAAATATTAAAGCAATATGTTTGATCATCGTCACATTAAATACTGCAGATGATAGAACGAAATTGTGGAGACCTGAAGCAAATTTGAGATCCTTTTCGAAAAGTAAATTAAGAACAATAATTTTTTACAAATTTCAATACTTTATTTGAAAAGTGCCAAGCCAGAACTACGCAGCAAAGCGTACCACGCAACTCAAAATTTCAACCAGACTGTTATTAAAATCACCTGATACAAGTCAAAATCTTCGACAATATGTATAGAAGAAAATTCCGCAAAATTCCAATAATTTTCAAAAAACACAACATTGTTTTATGAAACCAGCGATAACATCAAATGTCAAAAAATATAATTTGATTTATTTTTATATGAGGAGTTAGTTGACCTCCACCAAATTAAAATCCTCCACAGTGGTAACAAATAAAATCAAGTGTGCGAGCTTGACGTAAACACCAATCCCACTGTATTTAACCAGTTGTAGAGCAACATAGGAAAAATTCCGTGACTGATGACTGTTACTTGATGTGAAGGCTTCTTCCATCTCTACCGCCTTTTTGATTCACGATCATCTTTTTGATTATGCTTAGGTTGGCGACTCTACGCGTATTATAATAAGCCGAATGTAGCAGTGCAGCTAGACAGAGTGATTGGATAAATCGTTGTATAACATTTCAGATGCCTGGCTGACTGATTGGCGGACTTGCTGATTACTTTCATGCAAAATTTATCGCCTTTAATAATAATAATAATACATTTATTTGGCATCAAAGGCCAACTGGCCCGACCATTGAAATAACAAATCAAGGGTAGGATATGTGGAGGTGAATGGAATTGTGACTAGCAAAGTATTTAATAGCAGGGGGGAGAGGTTGATGAAGGGAAAAGTTATCAATAACATCAAGATAGTTCAGTCTGGTGAAAAATAAATAAAAACGAAGTTCCAGTTGACTGGACAAGATCAATTGGAGATAGTCCATGAAGAGTCAGCGCTTCTAGGTAAGTGTGGGATCGAAAGTGATGGCTGACCGGAGGTAGACGTCGACCGATGGAGACCATTGTCGTGAAGATTGAGTTGATGGAGCATAGCATAGACCTGGATGGAATCTGCTGGATTGAAGCGAGCGAGTCTTGCAGGGATCGCAGGTATCCGTAGAATGAGGTTGTGATTGGAGGAAGACGAGGGGGAATCGAAGTCCGAAGCGAACCGCTGGTGGAACAGTAGGGTTATTGAGTTTCCGGTTTTCCGCTGAAACAAGAAAGAAAAGAATTGGATGAGTAAAACTTAGCAAAGTATCCACAACGTGGATAGGATGGGGTCAGGAATGGGTTGAGGAGTGGTTTCAGTGAGTCGAGAAGAAAGATTAAGACCAGAGAGATAAAGTGGAAGATTAGGTGACTGCCTGAGGGATTTCGCCCTGTAAAGTTAGTAAAGAGAATAGCCTGGGGTGAAGTAAATGTTAGGGATTGAGAAGGAACCAGTTTCGTTTCCAATCGGTCGTATCACAAAGAAGTTTGTTGAAGAAGTACTGATGGGCTGCCTTTTTTAATTCGTGCTGGGGTAGGAGCTTTATGTTTGTGGGAAGAGCGTTGAAGACATTTATGGCTTTGGAGAAAAGATAGATTTTTTTAAATATGGTGGGAGTATGGTTAGCTTGGATAGAAGAGTTACTAGAACGTGTGGCGTAGTGGTGACTTGGGTGGGCAAAGTTGGAGAATGGTAAGCAAGTTATGGTCTTATGGATAAAAGAAATGACTCGAAGGTGACGGGTAAACTAAAGCAGTAGAATATTAGCCAGGAGTAGGCGTTCCCGATAATTTTGTCATTGCGGAAAGACTCGCTTTAGAAATCTGGAGGATACCTGTTCAATAGTATATGAGGAGGCAAGAGTGAGAAGACAGTAGAATTCGTTGGCGTAGGAAATGAGGGGGAGAACGTAGACCTTGAATATCGTGAGTTGGAGAGTATGGTTGTTAGTCTTAAAACAGATCAAACGGGCCCATTTGAAGAGTTTGGAAGTAGTGTGCGTGAGGTGTAGGGAGAAGTCTAGAGATTTCGAAAAATGAATGCCAAGATGTTTGGCCGAATCTATTATTTCTATGTCGAAGGAGTAATTGGCAACCGGGATAGAGCAGAATGGATCAGAGGAGAATTTCACTAGGCGAGTCTTGGTGGGATTTAGTTTGAGGCCGATTCGGTTGAACTGCGAGTGGAGCGAGGATAGGAGCTCCGATATAAGGGGTAAGGAGGTGTTAGATGTTGTGGGGTTACTGAAAACGATAACCATGTCATCCGCATATTTGAACAGCTTGAAAAGGTTTTCTTTAACCTGTATGTGCGCGAGCGTAAGGTTGAAGAGAATAGGTCCAAGAACGGAGCCCTGAGGAACACCGGATCGGATATGGGCTGGTCTCGAGTGACTACTGCCGACTTTTACTGTCGCACAGCGGTTTCGGAAATGGTAACTGATAAGATTGAGAACGTTACCACAAGTACCGCTTCTCAGTAAGGCGGACTCGATTGCTGAAAATGACAGCGAGTCAAAAGACTTGGATATATCCAGGAAAAGGAGGGTGCACTGAAGCCCTTTAGGGAAGGAGGAGTAGCAATGATCGGGAACACTAACTAAGTTGCAAGTATGTATTAGGTTTTGCAAACCTAGTAACAAATTAGTTCAGTTGTGACCAGAAGGATAAACCAAAGGCAGCATGAACGGAATGTATAATCTCATGCACATTCGTTTCGTGCTGACTGGCGACTCATCAATAGGAGCCGGTATTTCGCCATTTAACCACTATATATTTGGTAGAAGTAAGTGGAATAATAGGACAGTCCTATTATTCCACATTCTTCTACCAAATATATACTGGTTAAAGGGCGAAAAACCGGCTCCTACTGATGAGTCGCCAGTAAGCACGAAACGAATGTGCATGAGAATATACTTTCCGTTCATGCTGCCTTTGGTTTATCCTTCTGGTCACAACTGAACTAATTTGTTACTTGGTTCGCAAAACCTAATACATACTTGCATATATATTAGTTCTTCGCAACAAACGGTATTTAACACTAACTAAGTTGGTGGAAGAGGAGCGGCCATTCAAAAAACCATGTTGATCATCGAGAAGTTTACATGAGACTTAATGAAGGGGAAGATTAGGTTGTATAAGACCCTGTCAAAGATTTTGGTGAAAGAAGGCGCGGAGATCTTTAAATGATGAGATCGACGAAGTGCTACTTTTACGGATAGGAGAGATCGTCGAATTAAGCCAGACCGGGGGAAGATAGGTGGTTTTGAGACAATGATTAATAACATCGGCAATCAGATAGAAGACGTTCCAGCCTAGAAGAGCAATCATGCTAACCGAGACACCATATTGATCAAATTGGTGTTTAGATTTAATGTATTTTATTGCTTGGGCGACGGAAGCCAGTGAGACGTAGAACCAGCGTAGTTTCTCGGTGTCTCTGTTGTCTAACATTTCGACAGGCGGAGTGGGAATGGAGAAGGAGTCGACTGGGTAAGTCAGATAATCGTTGGCGAAGCAGGAGTCGTCTGACTGAGAGAAGTTAATGTACGAGGTTTTGGGCTTTTGCAGCAATTGGTAATTGATGATAGCGGGGGGTTTGATAGCCCAGGATTTAGGAGCTGAGCGGATGTGTCTTTCGATGTGGAGCGCTTGCTTGTTGATAGCTTGTTTAATGTGCCCATTGATGCGTCTCAGTGAGAGGGTGCGGGCAATTGACGATGTGCGTAGTCGGGAGTTACGTGCGAGTTTGTCGCGTGCCTTAAACAGAGCGTTCAACTTATTTGTCGCATGTACGTGTTGAATAGAGGTGGCGGAGTTAAAGTGGGACGATAGGATGTTATGGACTTCGGAAAAGCAACAGGAGAGATTGTTTGGGAGAAAGAGGTCTCTCCAGTTAACAGCATCACACAGTCGGCGGAACTATTCCCAGTTGGTAAATCGCCTGAATGATTGGGTGTCTTCTCTAGGGGTGAAGGATAGAAGAGGTATTAGGAGGGAAACCTGACAGTGATCAAGATTAGGGAAGATCTACGGAGAGTGAACATCAGTCACCTCATTGTTGGAGTATAAACAATCCAGTTGGTTGTTCCCTCGCGTGGGAAAGTGCACGAATTGGTATAACAGGTTTACCGCGAAGAGTCAAACCAGTGGGTGACATTCGAAGCTAGATTATGCCAATTAGCCATGAGGAGGTTGAGGTCACCCACAACGACGTACCGATCGGAGTGTAAAGAGAAAAAAGGTAGATAGAAGTTGGGCCCCGCGAGTATCTTCGATGAGTGAGAGATTAGGGGGTCTGTAGACGACACAGGTAGATATGCTTTGGTTATGGAATTGTAGCTGAAACGAGAAAAATTTCAATCCTTGGCAGTTCGATGTCGACAGGCGTTTGGGCATAAGAAGGGATCGGACATAGGCAGCTAGTCCGCCCCCACGACCGACGGTTCTGTCGCTACGAAGAAACGTGTAACCATGAATGAGGAAAAGGTCATCAAACTGGATTGAAGGGGACAGCCAAGTTTCAACAAGAAAGCATATGTCTATCTCGTTACAGGATAGTAAGTGACCTGCCATTGATGAGAATTGCTGAGAGTGCTCTGAGAGAGGGATGGCTAGATCGGAGAGGAGAAGCGTGCGGGGGCTTTCCGCTGGCGGGCGGGACGAGATCTAGGGCTGATGAGAAAGACTGACCTCTCGTTGACGAGGATGGAGTGGTCAGCGTCGGTCTGGATTTCTTTTGTCCCGCGTTTGTCGGGTGGGTGAGGTAATTGGAGGGTTTGAAAGCAAAAGGGGGCGAGATATCATGGCTCGAGGGGGCACTCTAAAGCTGGGTTGAAGGGGTGAGCAAGGACAGAGACTGATCAAGGGCTGAGACGCTACAGTCCTGGGAAGGGTCGATGATGGTTTCAGTAGAAGAAGTAGAAGTTGATGGGGCTGTGTCGAGATCCCGTTTGGCCTTAGGTGACTTACGTTTATTCGGTCTCTGGGTCATAGCATCCGTCACAAAAGTAACTTGTCTTGAGGATATGGACCTGGCGGACGAACTTGGGGTAGAAGTTGTGTTATTTGGAGGTTGTGCGCGGTATGGTCGGCCGCGACGACGAGGTAAAACATGGGACTGTGTGAAGGGACTGGTTGCGGAGTATGGGCTAAAGGTGAAAGCAAGGCCTTCAAATCGGGAAGATATCAGCAGGGATGAACTGAAGGATAGGGCATTGTCAAGGATTCCGCCGTGGACTGAGCGGCTTTTCTTTGGATTGTTCCAACCCGGAAAGGCGTGATTAGCTGGAGGAGGGGGGTGGTGTCCGGTTGATGGGTTTGGGCTTTCTCTAAAGTCCTCTGTAGTAGCGTGTAGTCCCGCTTTATTTTGACTTTCCCGGATGATAAAATGGGCTAATACAGTTTGAGATGACGAAGCTAACCATCAGACAGTCTTTTGTGCGATGAGAGAATAAAGGCATGACCCTTATCCGAGGAGATCTCTTTAAGATGGCTAAAGTTATCCCCTATTTGACTGATGAGATCTGAGGCCAGATCGTCCTTTGAGAAGGTTGAGCGCGAAGACCATAAAAAGAGGTTTCCCTTATTGTGATTTCGTAGGGCAACTTCCCTAGCTACCCCATTCAAAAACGTATCAGCTTGACGTAATAAATGGGGCTGAACGGTGGAAATTGAAAGTTTGCCTGTCAGTGCTCCAAGTAATCCTGTGATGTCCGCCATTTGCTTCTGGAGGTCGGAAATATTGGAGATAAGTTTATGAGAGAGGAACAGGGAGATGGGGGCTGGCGATGAAATCTGGTTCATGGTGGAGATAGCTAGAAGAGCAGATATAACGTAGATTACGATAGAAGAGAGGAAAAGAATGGGTATTGATGAGGGAAAAAGAATGGATATTAAAATGTCAATAATAAACAGGAAAATCGGGTGATAACTGGTGGCAAATTAAATTTAAAAAAAAGAAAATGCGTAGGTAAAATCCAGATTGGTCCTAGAGGTGAAATTGAACGATAGACGGGAAAATCGGGTGAGCTAGGAATAAATCCTTGATAACTGAAGGTTAATTCCAAAAAAAGTGTGTAGGTAGATTCCTGGTGGATCCTAGAGATGAAATCAGACAAGAAATCCCGAGAATCTGAAAATAGGATCAAAATGAAACCCGATATCCTTCAAAATTAGAGAAAATTTTGAAAATCGCAAATACGCTCTCTCCGGTCGTTGCGCTTATTGGAACGCTCATTTTTACTTATTGATCGAATTAACCATGGCTATATTAGTATAGTTTGTATTTTGGCTATTAATTGCATATTACAATTTTATTGATAATCAGTTGATGTAGATATGTGCGTTATTTACCCACCGAAGATAAGCACTATAAATGATAATTCTATTTTATTATTTGAACATTTTGCTATGGGTGTATAGCGTGTGTAATCTTATTAATCGATTACTATATTATTGTTAACCTGGATTAGCGTAGTAAAAAACGAGTCGTGTACAAACTATTTGTAAGTTGCTGGTGTGATTTTTATAGATTTCAAATTTTTATCACACTGCCAATTGGATGGTTTTATAAAGAATTTTTCAGTGGGGCTATATAGGCCACCGAAGTTTTTCTGATTTTCAGTTTATATATCTTATTAATAAAGCATTTGTCGTGTCATTCTTCTTAACTGGGTCTGAGGCACTTGTTCCTGCCGGATTGGATAGACGACTATGAACTTTCAGTTTGGAAGATAGATTAAGAGGATGGGTCAGCCATAGGATGAAAGAATAATTTTACTGGTTTAAAAGGTATTTGAACATTACATTGAATTTGACGCCAAGTTTCGAATGTCTCCACTGATATTTTAGGGACACAATCAATCACATTTACGGTAGCCTGCTGGACCACATTTTGCCTAGCGGATCTTAAATTTGTCTTTAGTATATCACAATATTCATCATTAAACCAGATTAAATTTGATTTGAGAAAATAATGTTATAGTTAGTAAGATGCTTGTTTCGGGGTTTCTCGTCCCGCAATAGCCGTCTTTCGAGACATTAAGAGAACACTTGACTCTGTGGATCGCAATATTCTAAACGATTTTCTCTCGAATAGTGGTGTGACCACCAAATTTGCAAATATTATACACGCTCTCTACACAAATACTTTTGTCCGCGTTAAGGTCTATAATGAATTAAAACACAACTATTTTACCAACAGTGGGGTTCATCATGACAGTCCACTGTCCTATTTTTATTAAATTATATAGCCAAGCGACTGTCCGACTTCTCACAGATCGTTTCTGGGGTCACAGACTTAGGCAGAACGTTAAACGATGGGTCTCCGAGTGTGCTATTAGTCAGAAAAACAAGATCACGCGACACACTCGTTCTAAGTTGTAACATTTTCGAACTACTTATCGCCTAGTCATCGTCCACATCGACATAGTTCATCTGACAAAGGTTCAAGGATTCAGCTACCTCCTAACTATGATCGATAGTTTCACACGGTGGCCTGCGGCATTACCGCTTGGCACCATTTCTGCAGAAGAAGTAACTAACGGTTCTATCTCTGCATGGATATCCAGCTATGCTGTTTCCAATGAGGTCATCACGGACAGAGGCACTTGCTTCTCATCTGATCGTTTCAAAACCACCTTGCGGTACATGGGATGCATCTTACGCCACACGACTGCCTACCATCCACAAGCTAATGGTATGGTAGAGAGAATGCAAAGGGAACTCAAAGCTGCTTTGCATCCTCGTCCATTAATGGCAACTGAGTCTATGCACTACCTTTAGTTCTGCTTGCCATGCGTTCCCGTACTCTTGAATCCATTAAAACGTCTGCGTCACAACACTTGAATGGCATGGATCTACGCCTGCCTTGTCAGCTCCCACGTCTACTACCGACACAAGATGACCCACAAGAGGAAGCTACCCGCCTTCGAATTCATTTCGGTAACATGTCTGAACAGTAGCCGAGACATACGCCTCGGCCAGTCTTTGTTCACCCACAGCTCCACAGCTGCAAGAGAGTACTCGCTCGCAACGGCAATGCTGTTGCAGCACTACAACCAAAGTATCGCGGTCCTTACCCGATTTTGCTCAGACAACCAAAATACTTCATTATTATGCAAGGCGCTACACGGCATCAGCAAGCATAGACAGGTTGAAACCGTTTATCGAACTGCCTGATCATGAGAGCGTTCATTCTTCTACACACGTCTCAGGCTCCGTCTGCCCACGATCTCAATAACCTGATTTGTATAACGCGTAATTGATATTTTGTTAACATTAACATTACGTATCTAATTTTTTTAACCTTGCGTTATTTTTCACATTTGTCTCACGTGGCATAACCAGCTGTTCTTAGCTAACAATTGTGTAGCATTTTGAAACGTTCTGTGGTATTACATATTTTTATGCAGTTACCTTTGATTTTAATGTATATATTTTTAAATTTTATTGTATTTCTCACACATGACATCACACTGTCTATTTTGGTATGAACAGCTACTTGGAGCTAACGTTTTCGTGTAGCAACACTAAGTAGGTATCAGCTTCATATCATGGTACAGGCCAATTTCAATGTATATCTCAACATCATCAATTGCACAAAGACTACTATACAAATGTTATGACCATAACGTCGAGCACTCACTCTAGCTCCTTTGGTTGTATACAAACGCATTGACGACGATCCAACCTGCTTAGATTTAAACTTAAACCTGGCAAATTCAGAGGCGATTTACCTCTAAATATTCACGCTGTGGCTCCCAAATCTTACAATGCTCTATTTTGCCTCACGCGGTATGACCGACCACTAGAGCTAACAATTTTTGTAGCAATTCCTAGTGGTTACTTGGCATCATATCATTGTTGAAGCAACCAAGAACCATAATTAGGCCCAGCATTTATGGTAGATCATATTTTTGGTTAATTCTGTTCGAACTCTGTCATAAATTTCTTATCTAGCCTCGCAGAGAGAAATTTTTTTCCTTTTTTTCAGAGTGGAAAGTGTTGTAATGACACAAATTAATTGCCGACATATTGCGTAAATTAAATTAAATTTTATTTACGTTGCACCAATGAGAAAAAAAAGCGAAACTTGCCGATTAACCAATAGTGTGCAAGTAGACATATATTACTATGGCATGGTATTTAAGCACGGCAATTTACCATGCAAGTCAGTTGTCGCATTTGCATTCTGCTTTGCATTACGCGTGTGCGTTCTGTCGGCTGTCAATGCCTACGCTGGTGATTTGATTTGTTACACCAACAATTGGCAACATCCGTGACTCATCTTGTTGCGGTACAACCAGCGATACGAGCCAATTAATTTCAGAACTTCAACGAAGTTTTCCACATCGTGATTACAATGCGACAACAGAAGGAACCACAGCCAGAGTCAATCCAAGGCTCAAGGACATTTTCACACTCTGAATAATTCCGGCGAACGCACGACCCGGTCCTGTTAAGGGCCTCCTATCATTGTTGAGGCCCCTAACCTATCCGTGTCTGTAAGCCCCATAGATGCCAGATCGCTGGAAGTCCTAAAATTCACAGTAGAGTCTGATATGCTTATATTATTGCTTGTGTCATTTAAATTCAAGTCCGCTATGTCCTTCACTAACTTACATGTGTCCTCATATTTAATATCGGTAACCATGATCAAATGTTTTAATAATTAAATTGACACTTACAATGGCAAATGGAAGGTGAGAGTCGGACAGCTGCTATGCCAGCAATAATTTGTTTTTATGTGTACGTGACCCACAAATAAAACAATTATACCTGTTCCTTGGGTCCTTCTCAGTGCTATATTATATCAGAGCACAAGGCAAGGATTGGAAGAGTATATTGAAAATTGTTGTAATCGTTTATAATGGAAAGAATTGTTAAAATGCAGTAGACCAAAATTTTAGAACCAGACAGTAAGCAAAATACTCAAAAACTGAAAATAGCGCACAATTTTAAAAATCAAGTATTTAAACAAAGAAAGTTCTGGAAAATAAAAAGAAAAAAATCTTTTTAAATAAAGTTGTTACTGTAAACGCCCCGGCTTCAAGTAAATGCCGTACGACGTTACAAACTCGGTTAAGGTGCTCTGAATAGAGATTAGTGACTGATAGGTGCAGGCCCTTAAGAGGGCCTGGTAATGCGTTCTCTTGAAGTCTTCAGAGTGTGAAGATGTCCTAGAGCCTTGGGTGGACTCTGGTTGAGTTGTCGCTCCCGTGGTTGAGCTGTAATCACGATGTGGATAACGTCCTGCGGTTCTGCACTTAATTGGCTCGTCTCTCCGGGTATACCGCAACAAGATGAGTCACGGATGTAGTTAGTTGTTGGTGAAACTATCAAATCACCAGCGTAGGTATTGACAGCCGACAGAACGCACACGCGTGAAGCAGGTAGAATGCAAATGCCACAACTGACTTGCATGGTAAATTACCGTGCTTAAATAGCATGCAATATGTCTACTTGCACACTATTGGTTAAACGTGGTTAAACGGCAATTTCGCTTTTTTCTCATTGGTGCAACGTAAATAAATTTGAATTTAATTTACGCAATATGTCGGCCATTGATTTGTGTCGTTACAACACTTTCCTCTCTGAAAAAAAAGGAAAAAAATTCCTCTCTGCGAGGCTAGATAAGAAATGCATGACAGAGTTCGAACCAAGTTAAGCAAAAATATGATGAACCATAAGTGCTGGGCTTAAATATGCTTGTTGGTTGCTTCAACAATGATATGATGCTAGGTAACCACTAGGAATTGCTACACAAATTGTTAGCTCTAGTGGTCGGTCATAGCACGTGAGGCAAAATAGAGCAGTGTAAGTTTTTGGAGCCGCAGCGTGAAGATTTCGAGGTAAATCGCCTCTGAATTTGCCAGGTTTAAGTTAAAACCTAAACAGGTTGGATCGTTGTCAATGTGTTTGTATACGATCAAAGGAGCTAGAGTGCTCGACGTTGTGGACATGACATTTGTAGAGTGGTCTTTGTGCAATTGATAAAGTTGAGATATGCATTGAAAGTGGCCTGTACCATGATATGAAGCTGATCACTACTTAGTGTTGCTACACGAAAGCGTTAGCTCTAAGTAGCTGGGTCATACCAAAATAGGCAGTGTAATGTCATGTGTGAGAAATACATTATAATGTAAAAATATATACATTAAAATCAAAGGTAACTGCATAAAAATATGTACACGAACATTGCCTCAGAGATGGCATAATACCAAAGAACTGTTCAAAAATGCTACACAATTGTTAGTTAAGAACAGCTGGTAATGTCACGAGAAGCAAATATGAAAAATAACGTAAGGTTAAAAAAATTTTTATAGTTAATGTTAATGTTAAAAAAATGAATTACGCGTTATACAAATCAGGATATTGAGATTGTGAGCAGACGGAGCCTGAGACGTGTGTAGAAGGTTGAACGCTCTCAGGATCAGGTGGTTCGATAAACGGTTTCAACCTGTCTATGCTTACTGATGTCGGTGTAGCGCCTTGCATAATGATGAAGTATTTTGGTTGTCTGAGTAAAATCGGGTAAGGACCGCGATACTTGGGTTGTAGTGGTGCAACAGCATTATTGTTGCGAACGAGTACTCTCTTGCAGCTGTGGAGCTGTGGGTGAACGAAGACTGGACGAGGCGTGTGTCTCGGCTGCTGTTCGGACATGTTACCGAAATGAAGTCGAAGGCGGGTAGCTTCGTTTTGTGGGTCATCTTGTGCCGGTAGTAGACGTGGGAGCTGACTAGGCAGGCGTAGATCCATGCCATACAAGAGTTGTGACGCAGACGTTTTAATGGATTCACGAGTACGGGAACGCATGGCAAGCAGAACTAAAGGTAGTGCATCGACCCAGTTGCCATTAATGGACGAGGATGCTAAAGCAGCTTTGAGTTCCCTATGCATTCTCTCTACCATGCCATTAGCTTGGGGATGGTAGGTAGTCGTCTGGCGTAAGATGCATCCCATGTACCGCAAGGTGGTTTTGAAACGATCAGATGAGAAGCAAGTGCCTCAGTCCGTGATGACCTCATTAAGAACACCATAATTGGATATCCATGCAGGGATAAAACCGTTAGTTACTTCGTCTGCAGAAATGGTGGCAAGAGGTAATGCCACAGGCCACCGTGTAAATCTATCGATCATAGTTAGAAGGTAGCTGAAACCTTGAACCTTTGTCAGATGAACTATGTCGATGTGGACGATGGCTAGGCGAGAAGTAGATCGAAAATGTTGCAACTTAGAACGAGTGTGTCGTGTGATCTTGTTTTTCTGAAAATAAGCACACTCTGAGACCCATCGTTTAACATTCTGCCTAAGTCTGTGACCCCAGAAACGATCTGTAAGCAAGTCGGACAGTCGCTTGGCTTCCTGGGTGAGAAATTGAGTGAATTGAATCGAAAACTTTTCTCTGAAGGCTGGTCGGCAGAACTGGCTTGTTGGGCTGCGTACCCGTGAAGTAAACAATTGGTAAGCCTTCCCACAGACGGCAAATGAACTTGGTTGGGTGACGGGCTATTGATCTTTGAATGTGAATGTCACCGCGTTGTTCAGTTTGCAGGAAAGTTGGCGTTAGTGCAGGTTCACTGAGTGCCACGGAGTTGACAGTGAATGGTGACGGCGAAGGTGGTTGTTGAGAGACGTCTGGCCTAGACAGGGCATCTGCAATAAAGTTCTGTTTCCCTTGACGGGAAAGACGTCAAATTGCCATTCGCTTAGACGAGAAATCTGTCTTTCCACTCTGGCAGGGTACTTGGCGATAGATGAAGTTGCGTATGGAAGTGCGCTAATTAGTGGTGCATGATCTGTGAAATCAACAAATCTGCTTTTGCCAATGATGCTGATAAAATGGCGCACTGCTTCGTGGATAGCGAGAAGTTCTCGGCCGAAAGTGTCGTACCTCGTTTCTACTGGTTGGAGAGTACGCGAGTAGAAACTGATAGGCTTCCGAACTCCGTCGATCTCTTGTTCCAAAGTGGCTCCAATAGCGAATTCAGAAGCATCTGTCGTGAGTAGAAATGGCTTTTCAAAATCTGGATGCGTTAGCATTGTGGCATTTGCTAACGAGTTGATGGCAAGTCGAAGTAATTCCTCGTCTTCGGATGACCAAGCAATGATGGAATTCTTGCTAAGTCCTTTTCGGTTCCGCAGGTGCCTGCACAAAGGATAAAGTTGTTTTGAAAGGCCTGGAAGGAACTTGCGATAATAGTTTAGTACTCCCAGGATTTTCTGCAAATCGCTCAAAGTCCTTGGTGACTTGATATTCTTGATTGAATTCGTCTTTGACGGCAACGGTTGAATACCTTGGGCCGTGATACGATGCCCTAAGAAGTCGACGGATGAAGTTGCAATCTGCGTCTTGTCACAGTTGATCTTGAGTCCGTGGTTGGATAAGCGTGAGAGGACATTTCGTAGATGTTTCGCATGAGATTCTAGATCTGGACTGAATACCATAATGTCATCTAGATATGACATACAATAAGCAGAGTCGTCGCGAAGTATGTTGTCTATGAATCTTTGAAATGTCTGAGTAGCACACTTAAGTCCAAAAGGCATGTAAAGATATTCAAAAAGGCCAAATGGAGTGATGACTGCAGTTTTCTCGATATCCTCTGGTGCTACCGGTATGTGATGGTACGCTTATCTGAGGTCAATCACTGAGAAGAAATTGCTGCCGTTGAGTTTTTCAAGTAAAGTGTTGATATTTAGAATAGGATATGCATCAGATTTTGTCACTGAATTTAGCTTACGGTAGTCTCCACAGGCTCTGTACGATCCGTTTGATTTAGAGACTAAGTGCAGTGGTGACGCCCATGAACTTTTCGATGGTCTGATGATTCCCTCTTCCAAAAGCCTTGAGAATTCTTCTTGGGCAGCTTTCAGCTTAGCAGGAGCCAGTGGTCGCTTCTTGAGTGCAATAGGTTGTCCTTCTGTGACGATATGATGCATCGTGTTGGAGACTCGTAGCTCTGACTTGTTAAGATCGAAAAGCGATTTCTATTTTCGAAGAGCTGCTGATATCTCTGCTGAATGATGCACTGGGGTTGGCTGAATGGCCTGTAACTCCAAACGCTCGGAGGCAAGTGTCCAAAAATGTTGTTCAATTCCTGTGGAGGGGTCGATGATATTTTGATTGGCAAGATCAACAATGAGCCGAAATTTTAGAAGGAAATCAAGGCCTATTATATTATGTGAGACCTTGGCAATGATGAAGTTGTGGGAAAATTCACGTCGTAGACCTATGTTGAGTGTGCGGTATTGGCAGCCATAAGTTGGTATGGGCTCGCCTGTAGCTGTTGCGAGAAGAACGCCTAGCGACATCTCGGCCATTGAATCACCTTTGAGAACTGAGACTGCCGCACCTGTGTCTACGATGAACTCTTCGCCAGTTTTGAAATCAAGAAGGTGCAGAAGTTCGTTTGGCTGTTTGGCCAGGTCATGCAAACAAGTAGGCTGGTGATTGCGACCGGCATTGTCTGTTTGGTTCTCTATGTGAAAAATTCGGCGTGGACGAAAAGAGTCGACAGGGATGTCGGATTGTAGTTGGCTTCTTCCCTGTAGCGCCGTTGATGCCGTTGATGTGCAGAAAGTACGGTCTTCTACTTCCTGCGCCAGACGTTTCCCGATACTGATGCACCATTGTGCCTGCGGTCTGTTGTCCTTTCCGTCAGCTGTGGAAATTGACACTCATTCGGAAATTCTTCGGAACGACAAAGACAAACTTGGCAAGCATAAAAAACTTCTGGTGGTTATAACACCAGTTCTTTGGAGCATATTTATTAAAGGATTGCGGAGATCTCGATCGCCGCCTACCGTTATAATTTGACTTGGAAACGAATTTTGGTCGAGCATTCACTTGATTTAGCTCGGATTTGGTAATGGCCAATCCTTCTAGAACTTTGGCCATGTTCGCCACTGTTCTCTCTAAAGAGGAGAGTCTATCATCTTGCGGGGGTGAAGAAAAGGATGATGGATTCACTTTGGGTTCCAAAACCCTATATTCTAACTCACATCTCTCAGATAAGTCATCTATAGAGAGAGTGTTGGGGAGCTGTCTGGCAAAGAGTTTTAATGTTTGGGGAAGATTGTTAATAAAAACAACCTTAGCCTCATGATCAGAAATGTTGGTTTTATACCAACGTTTCCGTAATTCCCTCAGTATTTCGATGGGGCCAAGATTTGGCATATCTAACTGCGCATATTTGTTTATTATCTGCTCAGTTTCCGTGGGTCCAAGCAAGGATTCTACCTCGTTTTGTAGGCCCAAAATGGGATTAGGTAGCTTCCTAATGGCCTCAAGCTTAGGATAAATCCGTCGCTGCAATTCAGAAGGTAGTTTAGCAAAAACCTTCGACAGTTTTTGATGACTGTCATAATAGAATAGAATAGAATAGAATAGAATATCTTTATTTGGATTCAAACCACACATGTTCCATCAAATAACAAAATTAGAAAATGTACAATAATATCTTATCATCCCACTTTACTTCTGCCACATCTATTCAACACATTCATGCGATGAACAAGTTGAACGCCTTGTTTAAAGCACGCAACAACCTTGCATGCAATTCTAGATTACGCACAACATCCTTTGCTTGCATTCTCGCTCTCCGATGTATTGATGAGCACATTAAACAGGTAATCAACAAACAAGCGCTCAACATCGAGAGACGCATCCGAGCAGCGCCCAACTCTCGGGAAAAGTTTGCAGTCATCAAACACCACTACAAGTGTCCACTACCTCATATATAAACTTCTCTCGGTCGGACGACTCCAGGTTTGCCGAACATTATCTAAATTATCTTCTAGACTCTTTCTCCGTTCCCACTCTGCCTGCTGAGATGCTTGACAACGGAGACGCTGAGAACCTACGTTGGTTTATTATTTCACCAGCCTCCGACGTTCAAGTAGTTAAAGACAAAATCTAGAATAGAATAGAATAGAATATCTTTATTTGGATTCAAACCACACATGTTCCATCAAATAATAAAATTAGAAAATGTACAATATAAAAAGATATCACATCACATATATATGTGCAATTAGTTGTACTGTACAATTTATCAGCATCAGAAAGTTCAGCTGTAAAGAGTGATAGATTCTTCATCAAAATTAGAAAAATTTAAGATATAATTCGAGTATAACAGTTTGTAAGAAAAAAGGTAACCATGACTAATAATTGATTGTATGCATTGTTGATTAACAAGATGATATAATGCATAACCTTTCAGTTTTAATAATACACAATTTGAAGATAGATTCTCGAGAAATTATGTTGCTGAAACACAATTAATCCTGTCTTTTATTTAACCATGAGAAAGTATTATCATAATTAAAATTAAAAATATCAGCAGGATTGAACACTTTTTCTAGTTCGGTAGATAAAAATTTAAAAGACATTTTAGTTGGATGCGTTTCTCTTTAAAAAAGAGAGTAGCTTGCTCGTAACATTCCCACCATTGGTGGGTTGACTTGAATAAAATAGAATAGGAAATCTTTATTTGGATTCAAACCTTACATGTTCCATCAAATAATAAAAATAGAAAATGTACAATATAAAAACATATCACATCACATAAATATGTGCAATTAGTTGTACTGTACAATTTATCAGCATCAGAAAGTTCGGTTATAAAGAGAGATAGATTCATCATCAAAAATAGAAAAAATTAATGTATTATTCGAGTGTAACATTATGCAAAAAAGGGAACCATGACTAATAATTGATTGTATGTATTGTTGTTTAACATACTATGTAATGCACAACGTTTCAGTTTTAATAGTACAAAACTTGAAGATAGAATCTCGAGAAGTTATGCTGCTGAAAAACAATTAATCCTGTCTTTTATTTAACCACGAGAAAGTATTATCATAATCAAAATTAAAAATATCAGCAGGATTGAACACTTTTTCTAGTTCGGTAGATAAAAATTTAAGAGACATTTTAGATGGAGGCGTTTCTCTAAGCCACTTTGGCAATTGATTGTAAATTTTGAAAATTTTTGAAAAAGAGAATAGCTTGCTCGCAACATTCCCTACCAATGGTGGAGATATTGCAAATTGACCAGATCTAGTTCCAACTTCATGACTCTTTCTTATTGGATTCATATAGGCACCAGTCCACTGGTTCAAATGGAAAACTTTTATGCAATAGCACATCCTCCGAAACCATAAAGGATGCTGTGATACAAACTGTAATCTAGTGGCATATATAGTGCAGGAGATAGGACTTATTTGTTTCACAACTTTTCTTTGTACAGCTTCTATCTTATTAGACAAACCCTTTGTTAAAGGATTCCAAGTAGCAGCAGCATATTCTAATATC
>JAQBSW010004691.1:0-66036 GCA_029291075.1 Eudiplozoon nipponicum
CGAGTGAGTTTGATGTCAAGGAAAGGAAAACTGTCGTCTTTCTCTACCTCGAGAGTGAATTTGATGTCTGGATCGGCTCCATTTGCTTGTTTGAGGATTTCGGAAGGGTCTGCTGCTTCTGAGATGAACAACAAGATATCATCTACATACCTTTTGTAGAGTGCGCACTGGTCAATTATACATTTTAGGCTCGTTTTTTCCAGATGATACATGTATACATCTGCCAGGAGGGGTGCGATGCAACTTCCCATAGCTACACCATTATTTATTTACGAAGCCCTTTACATAAAACAACAAGCACCTGACCTTAATATTCAAAAGTTTCATCAACATGATATTCTTATCGACTGGCCAAGAATAACAAAATTCAACAACAATCTACTAGTATCCAGTCAAGACCAAACAGGCCCTCGACTAGAATCAACAAACATACAATCGGATTGGCAACAAACTGAAGTGGAAATAACAGAGGCGCATACGGTGACAGAAGTTTCCAAACAATATGAGCGTTCAACACTGCAATCCACACTGGCGCTGTTACCATGTGCAAAATACAAATTTGCGCAACAAGGTGAAACGATCAACTACACTGGGAAAAATAGCACTCGTACATGTAACAGTGAACAATGCGCACAAATGGTTAATTCTCAAGCCATCAAAACAATAATGACCAGATCTCAGACATCACTTTGCAATACTGCGAGAATGACCTTTACATGCAAACACGCACACACACAAACACAAACGCATACACACTTACCAACCAGCCAAAACAAGAAACAGAAGTAAAAGCGAGTCAGATTTGTTACCACTAGCATAATCAATTGAAAACCCAGAATGTATATAAATGAATGATTGTAGAGCGATGATTAGTATTCACGAAATAAATGGCCTTTATCCACTTTGTTATTAATGTTTTTTTCTTCCTAATTAGATATATATATATATATATATATATATATATATATATATATATATATATATATATATATATATATATATTACATAGCTGCTAATTTTTTAACATTTGATAGCAGCTTAATTGTAACACGAAATGCTTTGTTGCAAAAGCTTTGCGAAGCAAAAAATATACACCTCATTGGGGCAAATGAAATACAGAAATTAATACAATTCTTTATACATCATATAGTAATTAAAAACCAGCTATCGTCAGTATAAATATCTCTCCATTATCTATTTGTCAAAAAAGCAGTCATTTGCCTATTTTTAACAATAGAATACCATTTTGCCCGCAAGTATAGATTTCAAAAATAATTTCATTGCTACGTTTTAGGATTTGCTATTATTTTCAAATTTCTCATTCTTGAGGTGGGGAGTTGGCCAGGTGTTCTATTTAAGCAATACTAGGATATGCATATCAATTTACATTAGAAATTATTATCAACCAAATTGAAAAAAATTCATTTATCAAAATGATTAATTAATGGTTAATTCTCAAGCGATCAAAACAATAATGACCAGATCTCAGACATCACTTTGCAATACTGCGAGAATGACCTTTACATGCAAACACGCACACACACAAACACAAACGCATACACACTTACCAACCAGCCAAAACAAGAAACAGAAGTAAAAGCGAGTCAGATTTGTTACCACTAGCATAATCAATTGAAAACCCAGAATGTATAAATATGTATGATTGTATAAGAGATGATTAGTATTCACGAAATAAATGGCCTTTATCCACTTTGTTATTAATGTGTTCTTTCTTCCTAATTAGATATATATATATATATATATATATATATATATATATATATATATATATATATATATATATATATATATATATTATTACTGAATTTTGAACATTTGATAGCAGCAGGTAACACGAAATGCTGTTGCAGAAGCTTTTTGCGAAGCAAAAAATATACACCTCATTGGGGCAAATGAAATACGAAATTAATACAATTCTTTATACATCATATAGTAATAAAACCAGCTATCGTCATTATAAATATCTCTCCATTATCTATTTGTCAAAAAAGCAGTCATTTGCCATAACAATAGAATACCATTGCCCGCAAGTATAGATTTCAAAAATAATTTCATTGCTACGTTTTAGGATTTGCTATTATTTTTTAAACTAAAATAAATTTATAAAAAAAGTTGGCCAGTGTTCTGTAAAAGCAATGCTAGGATATGCATATCCAGCCCATAGAAATTATTATCAACCAAATTGAAAAAAAATCATTTATCCAAAGAGCCTGTATTCCTCAATTTTGTGGCCACATAGAAGGCGTTCAGCCGACATTTTTAGCCAATTACACTCAATGTGAGACACCAAGAATTGACCAAATTCATTTTCACTTTGCTTTTACAAGCCTTGCAGTTAGATCAATGTTTGTTGCTTTTTCATAGTGCTCTGATGGTGATCATGGAAGATTAACACACGACAGTACGTGTAACTGATGGTAGATTTGATATGTTGCGCGACTGCTTTGATTGGCAGTTATGTCAAGTACGCAAACTTTACGTAAACTGTAATTCCCATTAATTTTTAAGCATGGGTTTATCTGTCATATTTTTGCAAATTTAATTATTAGCGAACAAGTCAACCGGCCTACATAGTCCGTACCAATAACTAAACTTGTATAGTGATAAATAAACTTTGAGGGTGGCAATAACGTAGACTTTACATTACTCGGTTGAAAAGACAAGCATGTATTGCCGTACTGATATGGAAAAAACGTTTGAGATTAATACTTAAGTCCGATTTTGCAATAAGATAATTTATCATCATCAACAACAGCACCATATTCATCCTTATCATCATAGCAGATACAACAGCATTTAATACCTGCTGTCTCACTGCCATGTAAACGTGACTAAAAATAATAAATAATACTGAAAATATTTTTTGAATACAAAAAACAAAAAGGCAAATAATCAAAATAATAATTTGAAGCAAAAATATCAATAAAGATTGATTTACATACATACATACATACATACATACACATACATTCACACATACAAACATACATGCATACATGGACATGCATACATGGATATACATTCACACATACATACATACATGGACATACATACATACATACATACATACATACATACATACATACATACATACATACATACATACATACATACATACATACATACATAAATACATTCATACATACAACATACATACACATGCATACATAAACACACATCCAAACAAACAGACATAAGATGGGATGTGTCCCAGAAGAGCCTGTTCTAACGAAGCAGAATTCACCTGACCTCTAAACTGAACCTGGTTAGTCATACTTTTCGCGCAGAACTGAGAATTTGTGCTACATCCAAAACGTATAATTTATCTGGTCAAATAACGTGAATCAAATAGACGATGCGATCTACTGAACGTAAAACATTTGAGGAATATAAAAGCCAATATCATTTGGAGTCATTCACAATTCCACATATAATCCTCAAAACCACATAAAATATGCATAAACTGAATAATATTTTGAGAGAGAATAAATTTCAGCGAAAAGAGGAATAAAAATTATTCTGAACGCCTACTATTTTAGCCAATGCCTTATACTCAGGCATCGATAAAACCTTAGTTATCCAATCTTCATTGTAATTATGTAATGATCAAACTAAGCCCAACATACTTATGTATATATTCTTAGTTGCGACAGCAAACACATACGAGTTTTTATATTAGGAATGACGTATATAGTTCCAAGCTAGCTTAGATACGACCAGGAGGATATGCTAATGCCATTGTGATCATAAGGTATATTCTATATGACAAACTGATTCAAAGCAATACAGACAATCACCTATATCCAAGTATGTATTAGGTTTTGCGAACCTAGTAACAAATTAGTTCAGTTGTGACCAGAAGGATAAACCAAAGGTAGCATGAACGGAAAGTATAATCTCATGCACATTCGTTTCGTGCTTACTGGCGACTCATCAGTAGGAGCCGGTATTACGCCCTTTAACCACTATATATTTGGTAGAAGAATGTGGAATAATAGGACGGTACAATCACCTATATCGTAGAACCTACAATTTGTATAAAATTCTATTTTACACAAATTTTTCTTCGCTAGATTTTGTTACAAATGAACTACATTTAATTTCAACTTTGCCTAAGGAGCTTAAACCAGCCAGCTTCAATCTGTCATTATAAAAAGGCATTATACTTATTGGCGAAATGAAACTAACTTGAATTATTATGGCGTATCAATACCAAAACAATCCGATACTAATATTTGCCCACATAAATCGAAATCAGTTGCCATGCTATTTGGACCTGCATGCCAGTTGCAGATACACTGATGTTAGATAGCCAATAATAAATGAGCTGCAATTATTAATTTATGTAATGGTTACGCTAAGCCTACATTATATATAAAGCATTTTATGCGCAAACTGTCGCGTAGGCGAATAATTGTGCGTCTAAGCCGAGTTCCAACTGGCACGATTCCCCACTGTACCAATTCAGGCTACAACTGAGGATATTTCAAATGAACTAAAATGGCCAAGAAAATGAATTTAGATTATTATAATTAGCAATGTTTAGCCTACATCTTGAATTAATGTTTTAAAGTAAGGATTTACATATATTGTCAGTATCATGGTGTGTGTTATGTAATGACAGATCAGAGGTGGCCAGTTGTCAATTTAGGTGGAAAGCAGTACCAAAATGTTCAACCTGAAGAAAGGAGTGACCAAAAATATAAGTTGGAATATAACGAAAACGTCAAGTAATTCGAGGCTTTGGCGGCACAGCTGATGCAAGCAAGACTCGGAAGCAAATGTGCCCCAGTCACTGAAATTCTAGCAACTACTTTGTGAGTGTCCAATATGGACGAAAACATTCTTTCTGCCGAGGTGCGTTTGTTACAATAAAAACTGATGCTATATATACCATATATATATATATATATATATATATATATATATATATATATATATATATATATATATATATATATATATAAGTATTTCGCTATGATTTAGTTTTTTATAAATAATTATGGTACAACTTAACTCTAAAAAATTATAACAAGTAAATAATCTTTATAACAAGTAAAATCAATTATGAAATCAATTATCTAGATAATGGTTTTATCCTACCTGGGAAACACAATAGCATTCGAAACCGATGCCAGAATAGATCGGACTCTCGATCGTTTTGTTCAGAGCGTTGAAGCCAAACTTTAAAATTCCAAAACACGCATATAGCTTGGAATTCCATTCATATATAGCAAATGTCTGAACAGAATTTTTTCACTTTGATATCAGTTACTCTTAACATAAAGCTCCAATTTGTTAATCATATTTTATCAACCTAATTCAGATTCCATAGCATTTGGGGAAAGGAAATTGAATTGAAGAATAATGACAGTATTTGATTTCACATTTACAATGCCAAATTGAAGGCGAAACCTTGGTCCAGTAGATGCACTACATTTCCCACCTTAGGTCATATTTAGCATTCATAAACAATGCGCATATAAGAGCTAATGCCACCATAAAACTATTAGTCGAACCTGTCTGATTTAAAATTTAGAATTGCAAAAATAATTACGGGTATTGTTTTATTGAAAATCAGTCACAAGGCTCTGAACCAACTGATCACTCATTTGATTCCGATCAACAGACCAAACTTCCACTGAATACATCGAATCAGTATCATTGGCAAAGATAAATATAACTTTGTCACGAAGAAGAAATATTTCTGTCTCTTTCATTATCTACAAATGACCGCAGAAAATTAAAACTGGAAAGTGAAATTAAAGAACATCTAATGATTGGCATGCATCCTCTCCACATAAAAATGCTTCTTATGTTTGTTTAAATTTTGCTACATTTTTTTAAATTCCGAGTTCGTAATAAACCCTGTACTCATTGCTGATATCACGTTTAGTAAGTGACATCAAAGCAGTATTTGACAAACATACGTGCGACCTATCGATAGTACATTGTGAAATTGGAGTAGACGCGATTTCACGCTGGCGTTCGCATTATCGAATAAAGACGAAATTAAGATAAAACTGGTGGATCCTATTTTCTTGTCACACGAGCATTATGCACCTATGCATTTGCAGAAAATTGAATAATTCCCGACAACTTTGTGAGTTGTAACCCCAAGGTTTTACAATAAGCGAAAGACGAAGTGTCAATAAAATTGTATCATTACTCCTTCAAATACCTATAGACATTCCGTTAAATATATACGTGTATATATATATATATATATATATATATATATATATATATATATATATATATATATATATATATATATATAGGTATATGTTAAATGCCAGAATAAAAGAAACCTCAAATGGCACAGGCAGTTTGAGTTCAAGTCGAAAGAGTTGGGCATGAACGATTTGTTGACAATAACTGAGTATTCAGCTTACAAAATGTGCCAAAAACGGATGAATCAATGAATAAAAGCATCACAAATAAAGAAAAAAATGAATAATAACAATGGCGAAATCTATTCAAGCCATAACTATAATAGCGATAAGCAGTCTCATATTTTGGATGGTTTAGTTATCCCTACATACATTTATTTAAAACTTGATACATTGTTAACAAACAAATATGTACACTATCCAGCTCATACACATACAGTCGCATGTAAAATGAACATGCACAAACAAACACTTAGAATGTTGGTATAAATAAAATAGTAACGATAAACAAACGATAAGTAGAGAGGGGGAAATGGCAATACAAAGTGTGTTCGTAATGCTTGTAAATGGAATAATACAACTACGAGGAATGAAGAATGAATTCATAATCCATCCAAAAAATATGCATTGCTTAGTTAGCTATGAAGAGAGCAATACAAAGCCTAGAGAAGTGGCAATTCGATCAATCTAGACGCGCCTACAGACACAAATGAATATAAATGTTAAAATGTCTTGCACGAAACCAACAGGTATATGACAGGTTGAACGTTATTCCCTTAAAATCTATTAGTTAGCTGGCATAAACTGTTGTTATGTTGCCATTTTCATGGCAGTCGACACCCTCCTGATTGTTATCAAAACGATTGCCCTTTTGCGAAATTTACCTCTACTATGCGAAGTTTTCTATGCAGCTATACACAAGAACGGAAATTTGTGTTCAGCACAGTCTTCTTCAATGATGAACTAGTTGGCCAATCCAATATAGAGAAGCCGCTAAATCAAACACATTCGGTATTGCCTTACCGACACCAGAGATTTCAAGTTGAGCTATAGATCATCAGTATTAAAGTGAATTTCGTAAAATACTGTCGATGGTCAGATAAAATGTGTTTTCACATCCACAATCGTATTAGGCCAAACTTACCTTATGACGAGTTAATCCCAAATTATCATTAACAGAATTAGTCGTACAGAATGATGAAGTTTGTGTTTGCTAGCTACTGAGTACACATTGTTTTAAACAAATTTCCTACGACTCATTATTAAATGTGAAGAGACCTTTCTGAAAAAAAGCGGCATCTAACCATGGTTTATTTTGTTCTACTTAAACAAACCTTCTCTCGAATTATCTATAATTGTGGCTGTTAGCCTTGCCAACTAAATCAAATGAAAGTTTATGACATTCATAACTAAAAAATATTTTTGTTAAATTAATTAACCGTTTCGTTCTTGATTAGGAACTCGTTAAGCATTGTACAGAATTTATCGCGAACGTGTCACAAATAGGGGAACATTTGCCTTGAAATCTAGGACACTATCCAGTGCGCCATCCTGTCACAAACAATAAATATTTTTTCTTCATATAGTAACTTATATTTTTCTGGTTAGCCTTTAATTTCAAATGGAGCCTATGTGGCATCGCTTAAGACCTGAAGTTTTACGACTTCATCTGGCTTTTTAAAGACAGAACTGATCTTTTAGTTCAGAAAAAACTAGTGAAAACTTCAATCAGATGTCGCTAGTAATTCACGATGTTTCGCTTCACCGTCTTTAGAAATGCAGGCTTAGGGTGTCCGTCACACGCGTTGTCACTATTTAAGATGACACAGTTTAATAAAAGCAAAACTATGGAAGTGTCTATTGAACTACATTTGTCGTCACGTTAGTTGGTCTACAACAAAATACGTCCGGTAATACGCAAAATGCCAACGGCAATACATAAATCCTCGTCAAACGACGAAAGTATAGAAAATAAAGCATTATGCGGTAAGTGCAGGGAATTTGGAAAAACTAAATTGACCATAAGTAACCAAAAATAAACTCCATCAAAAGACCGAGTAAAAGGGGTTCTACTCATTTTGCCGTATTGTTAAATGACATAATCAACGAAAAAATTTAACTTAATCAAGTTGTCTAAATTAAAACATGCAGAGATATGCAAGTATGTATTAGGTTTTGCGAACCTAGTAACAAATTAGTTCAGTTGTGACCAGAAGGATAAACCAAAGGCAGCATGAACGGAAAGTATAATCTCATGCACATTCGTTTCGTGCTTACTGGCGACTCATCAGTAGGAGCCGGTATTACGCCCTTTAACCACTATATATTTGGTAGAAGAATGTGGAATAATAGGACGGTACAATCTCCTAGACGAATGTGTAAACCTGTAATAGTGAAGCTAACATAATCTAAAGTCAACGACAATGCGACTTCAATGCTAACTCACACTATATAATATATATACCGAGTCTGTAAAGGATACTAACACTATGGCTATTGTGTTAGTAACTGATACCTTTTTTGAAATCGATGAGTACCGGATACTAACACTATGGTTTCCGAGTCGGTACATGATACCAACCTGATGGATATAAATTTATGCTAAAGTTCACCCAAATTGAGAATTACAACAATTTCGAACACCTGTTACTCCAGTTAAACCATACACTCTGGCCTTCATCGATATCAGTTACCACATTTCGCGGTAAGCATGACATCATTTAATTCAATATATTACAGTTAAATACTGTTTGTTGCGAAGAACTAATATATATGCAAGTATGTATTAGGTTTTGCGAACCTAGTAACAAATTAGTTCAGTTGTGACCAGAAGGATAAACCAAAGGCAGCATGAACGGAAAGTATAATCTCATGCACATTCGTTTCGTGCTTATTCCACATTCTTCTACCGAATATATAGTGGTTAAAGGGCGTAATACCGGCTCCTACTGATGAGTCGCCAGTAAGCACGAAACGAATGTGCATGAGATTATACTTTCCGTTCATGCTGCCTTTGGTTTATCCTTCTGGTCTAACATTACTAGGTTCCACCAGAATAAAAGGCCAACCATAAATATCATTTTACATAAGATTGTCAATTTCGTGTAGTGTGCCGCAGAAGTGGCACTGTGGTGTTAGTGCTAGATTCGGTAGCAAATGAACCCCGTTTCAAGCCCCGGTCGCGGCAAACAAATACTGGCAGAGCGCCCCACGAACTTCCTATAAAGGAATCAGGCTTCTTGATTAACTGTATTTGCGCAAGGTGAATATATACGGACAACATATATATATATATATATATATATATATATATATATATATATATATATATATATATATATATAATATCTACTACCTTCGATCGACATACAAATTATATTTTGAACAAGAAACATTGAATAATTTAAAGTATGTTGTTTGAGCATGAGTGGTATATTCATATAGCGATTACTTAACACCAAAAAGACATATTTTCAGTTATGAATGGCATGTGAATTTATTTTATTGAGTGAATGAGAACTAGTCTGATTTGAAGTTTTTTGTTTATATGCGGCAGCCTTATAAGCAATAGTGGTGAATTACGCGTAAACCTGTGAGTCTACAACCACATAAATAATTCATTTGGATGTCCTTAAATTTATTTTGCACCGAAGTTATAAATAACCACAAAAAACAGTAAATTATATTTATGTGCACATTTTTATTATGAATGCATTCTTTAATAAAATTAATAGGGTCCCTCTGATGTTAGAAGATGGACAGAATTATTTCAGATACAAGAAAATTTCATACTTCACTGTCTCCTCAAGAATTTAAAAATGAAAATATTTATATTTTTTCGAAAGGCGAAGCAGACAAAAATGATTTGGCGTCCTACTATTTCAAATTCTTTACTGGTTTAATTTTCTGTTTGTTCAACGTTTCAAAATTATACAAATAATTTCATTTGAGGAGATAATTATAAATAAATATTTTGGTATCTGACGTAATTTCTTCTTAATCTTCGGACATAAAAATTGTTATATATATATATATATATATTTATATATATATATATATATATATATATATATATATATATATATATATATATAAATTCTTTGAATACGAGCCCTAATAAAATTCATAGTACCCTTTCCATGTAGAAATTAAAAGTTATCATCAGATGTGAGACACTTCTTTTCTTATTTTCTTATCAAGTATGTACAAATGAACATCTTTGCCTTTTTCCAATTTATATATATATATATATATATATATATATATAAATATCACTTGTAGATACTTGAGAGAGAAAATGAAAAGAAAGTTCTCTAAAATTTCTTTTTATTTTTACAAATGGAAAGGGTACTATGGCCACTTTCATTCCTACATATTCAGAACCACATTTTCAGTTTGGACGTCAAATTTATTAGTGCTCATAATTTTAAGTTAAGAACAGTCTTCATTCTCATCAATTATGTCATTTTCGAGGACAATCTTTCTCTATTTAGTTTGTTACAGTTCTTCACTCTACACTAACTAGGGTGTGAATTTTAAAGTAAATAATGTATTTTGCATGCCTACTTTGCACATTTTGCGAAATTGAACGATAACATTTGTATACAGTGTTCGACGTCTGGTTAAATACAATGGGATTGGTGTTTACTTCAAGCCCGCAAACTTGATTTAAAGAATTGTTACCACCGCCCGCGCAATCAATTATTGTTAAAGTGTTTTTTATTGTTTTGGTAAATTGTGAAATTAAAAGGTAATAATGCCTCTACCAGAAAGCGAGGGCCCTAATATATATTCATTTACAGGTTTTATGATAGAAATTTTATTATAATTATTTTGTTATTATGAATTAATCATAACATACGTTAGCAAAATCAATCCATAAAGTATACCAGGTTTGTTCTTAATGGTCACATGAATTACTTGTCAGAAAATCGCGGTCTGTGATTGAACTGTGGCATATTTGCTTCAGAGTATTGCAACACATCCACTAGGCCTTCAACGCCGCGCAGGACAACCAATTTTTCGTCATACAAAATATTTTGATCCTAATCAATCTTTTCTTCATGTAGAGCCTATTTAGCATTGCTTTCGACATAAAGTTCGAACTGGTCATCCACGAGCTGTCATTAAATAACGAACAACATGGCAGCTGGGAAGGTTACAGTGATTTAAAGATTTATGTTAGGAATTTTATTATAAAATAAACATATTTATTTAAATATTTAAACATCATTGGGTTTTTAATACCTGGCAAATCTTTTCCTTCAACCGACGGAATCTTTTCAGGCGGCAGATCTTTGCAAAAGTCGTACTCAAAACGAATTCTATCCGGACAACCAAGCGCCAAATATATGACAAGAACTTTAATGCTACGAGCAACCTAAAATACAAAAGTAACAAAAGAAGTCATTTTAATTGATGCAAAGGCTTTTTTGAAAAATGATAGAATCACTTTCTTCTGTAATATTTGTGGAGAGAGTTACAAATAATCAAGGCTGGTTAAGGAAACGTAAATTTGTGGTTCTCAATATCACAATAAGGTTACACAATGATACGCAGTAAAATGAACGCTTTTGGATTGGTCACTCTTTTTTTCACAAGAATAATCAACGAATATTACAGCCAAATTCTTATTAGAAAATCAATGAAAATAACAGGCGTGCCTAGTTGAAAAATCATGGAACTGAAGTTGGAGCAATGGAAATTTAAACATATAAAAGTAAATAACCGTCAGAAGTGTGTGAGATAAATGAAACAAATGCTCAAAAATCTGTTCATCCAAAGCTGAAAACGAATCCATGCTCTACAAACACACACAACAGATATCAACAACTCGCTGACCGGACTCATGTATAGTCTGTAGACTTATGCCTACACGTTAAAGGATGAATTAATAGAACTAATAAAATATAAGCAGGACAATGCAGTTCACTGTGCGTACGGCGACGAGAAAAATGCTCCTATGCCAAGGAGGCAGCGTCGTCGGTCAATTTCCCACCAATTTATCCTGGAGATCGTGTATGTTAGTGCACGCATACGTACTTTCGTTATCAAGAATGAAGAAAGGCGATTTTTTACTAGACAATATTCTCAATTGTAGTCACTTTCTTTCACCTCCAGTTGACAGAAAAAAATAGCAAAATATTGTAATGATATAAAGTATATATTAATAATATAAATTTGAAATAAGAAGCTAACCAAGGCATTTCCAAGTTGCTAAACAAATTTTGTAAATGTATATTTTTACCCAGCAGCTAGGCTCAACACTTTCAAGATTAACCTTCTTGGGCAACGGACTCAGTCCCGATCCACAAATGTATGTCGACATTCACAATATAGAATATTAATCTCGAACAATCATCAGAAAAACGAATACTAGCTACAGTTGTATCGCTTAAGCATCGCGAAGCTGCTTTTTTTATTTTTATACTGAAAATACAAAGAGAAGATTTGCGCAAAGTTGACGTGTTTGCATATCTTGGTAGCCTATACTTTAACGCAAGCAATATGATCGACGAATTGAATATAAGAATCGCGAATGCAGGAGTAGTTTTTAGCAATCTTCCATATTTGTGAATAAACGAAAGTATCTCAATCAACCTTAAAAGTCGTACGTGCAATGCATCAGTACGAGCAGTTTTCCTAGATACCTTAGTGTCGAAAATATAAGACGCCTAAATGGCTTTCTGCAAACGTTGTTTGAGAAACAGTTCATATATGTTATGGGCGAGGAATAAGTAGTACTGACATTCATAGATGTTCTTTTTGATCTGTCAATAGGTGCTCCTCGCTAGACAAAAAACCCAGTCTCCACTGAAAGCTTTGCTCGGTCACGTTTTTATTAAGCCCTTAATTCGATTGTCAAGTAGAGCACTGTTCTCACTGCTACCGACAGATTGATGTGAGAAACGTAGTGGTTCGATCTTTACATGGCAGAAACAGATTAGGTAAACTTGAGCCAAATTTAATAGTATACGACCATGTATGCATCAGTGGTCATGACTGGGAACCCCGCGCCATTTTGTTGCAGATTTTTAGTAGTATCATCTTCGTTGTTTTCTTTTTAGTTGAGTAGAATTAACGAGGTTTGGAGACGTACATGAAGCGATACTGTGAAAACTATGAGGAAGCTGCATTAGGGATTTAGCCTTACCTTAAAATTGATTTGGCCAAACTGGTGTTTTAAAGAGATTGTATTGTGTATCTCCGTCCGCAGTACATCTGTCCCTTTATAAATTGCTCACTATGAACAATTTAAAAAAAATTAATATTCTTCAAATTATTAATATTATCATTATTTTTAATCATAATATTAAAATTATTAATTTTGTTTTAGTTTATTTTTCTCATAGGCATGTGGCAGTGAAGCATCGGTTATTGAAGGCTGCATTATTGCCGTCTGTAAAAATGATGACAATTTTGATGCAGGCTAACATTCCGAGCGACATGTCAAATTGTATCTATTCGGCAATTCTGTATTCTGAAATAAATCCAACACGATATTAAAACAAAAACTTGTTTACTCTTAATGCGCAGTAAATTAACGTATTTTCAAACGGTGTGTTTTGAATAACTTTGGTGTATCAAGTGTCACATTCAACTATTTTAAAATTCGCATTGCACCAATGGTGTGGTTGGACATGATGATGTTGTCTGATTTGTTTTGTGATTAACACAGGAAATTTCCCAATTTCTCATTTCAGTGGATAAGCTTAGGATGCCATTTTCCGTATCCTTCATTCATCCAAAGATCAGCATAAGTAATAAGAACAATCTGTGATCTAATGAAGGATATAGGTAATGGCTGAAAAGAAAAACTGGCAACAATCCCATGTTAGCAAACACACAGATCAGGTAATTAGATATTACTCAGAATTACAACATTTTATTTCTACGAAATTGCTGACAATTGTCGGCATAATAATCTTATATTTCAGATCGGATGCCGAAGTCAACATGAACAAAAGGTATAAACACATTTTCACGTGCGTTTCTTGCTTACTGGCAACACATCAATAAGAGTCGGTAATGCGCCAGTAAGACACTACATAGTTATTTCAAATGTGGAAAAGTATGACAGTGCAGAGAACTCTTTACATGGCTGGTATACTATGCATGCATTCATGCATACAAACATATATATAATTATATGATGGTAGCATGAAACTTACCGGGTCTAATGGGATACAGTTATCATCCAGTTTCGTTTAAAGCTTCAAGTATGTTCTAACTACACAGTGACACTTCGTGTTCAAAGTGGAGTGACGGAATTAGAGAAATCATGACAGACGCGATAGGTAAGTTTTGGCCTATGAAGGAAAATTTGGCCACAGGAAACTAGGCAGATAGTGGTCAAAAGCCTTGTTGACCGACTAAGGAAAACTGAAAAACGCCATGCTTATTAGAAATGAGCAACCGAGTTCGCTTTGACAGTCCATTTATAACAATGCACAATAGGAACCATAATGAATGTATACTGCAACGGCCTTCGCACTGGATAAAGGGGGTCATCTCATCTGCTGATTCATGCAAGGTGTATGAGCGAAACCAGGCAACTAAAAACACCTTCACCTCTGATTTTGCCTCTTTTCCTTCTCTTTCCTCTTCTCAAGATATCAATAACCTTCTGCTAAATGCTATGAATATGAGCCCATGAATGAATGAGCCCATTATTTGATTGCCAAGTATAGAAAATAGTTCAAATAAATGATCATTCATTAAACCTATGTTAGGTTTTAACACCAGCGTATTTAATGTGCGAACAAACAGGGCAAGAAAGCTCTTGCATGTACGTTGGATAAATTAGAAATCGATAAATGTTGCGTATTGACATCACAATGCAGGATCCTACGATAATTACAGAACTGTCTGCACCTTCTTTATCTAGGCCTCATTACATTAGAACTTATTTTCCAACGAAGTTTTCTATAAATGGCAAATGAGGCGTAGATAATTTAACTGAATGAATCCCTGTAAACAGTTGACTGTGGGCGGCACAGCGGTACTGCTGTTGTTGCCTTGCCATAATGCTGATTTTGCTATAATGGTGTTGTGGAGAGGTTTAGTTTGCCTCATTTCTGTGAATTATCTTGATAAATCTCTCCTTAGTAACGAGGTATTCTTTCACGCGCTCTCTCTCTCTCTCGCTCAATGAAATCTCACTAATAATTTTATTGCCTAGAGTATTATTTCTGTAATTCTATATATATATATATATATATATATATATATATATATATATATATATATATATATATATATATATATATATATATATTCGTTCTTATGGTTATATGGCAGTAAACATTAGTCACTTTTGACTTTTGTATGGCTGGGCATGATGATGATGATGATGATGATGAAAATTAAATACATCTACTAAAATCAATGCCAGAAATCTTAATCAACGGTGCCTTTTCGGTGTGTCGGCATATTTTGCCATCGATTACAGCACAAACGACAGCAATGAAGCATTTTGCTCCAGCCTAAGCTCTTAAATAAGTAGATATAGTCATGGTTACGAGTGATATTAATGCTCAAGTCGAGCGCTTAAGTAACGCAAAATTTCATTTAGGTGAATGATACACTTTAACCCCAATGTGCAACGATAATATTTAACTGTTATATTGAACGACTGTTCGATAGTTGCGAAGCATAGATTAGACTTAATTAGCAAAAACTTCAGGTGTAGTGTAAGGTGTTGAACCAAGTGACGTCCTCCAGCCCCCGGACATAGATGGTTGCATCCAGAATTGCCGCCCGTTTAGAAACACCTATGTCAACTCGGATCAAGCACTTATTCGTAGTAGATTTGCACTCAAGTTTGTCGGAAAAATAAATAAGAATAAACTTCAAGTCGATGTAAGCGGACTCATACAACCGTCTTTCTGACAAAAATAAGAAGATATTCTAACTTTAAAGTTAACTGGTATGGATGGCGAATATTTTAATTTACTTCACATGATAAGTACCACAATACACAATGCAGGTACTACTGCATGCGGCATTCTAGACCCCGGTAGATATAATCATTGGTTCTTTATTTAATATATGGAGATACTCGTAACTAGGCACCAATTCCACCAGACTCGGCTCATAATAATACACATAGAAATGTAAAACGCCAATTTAAGCGCAGTCTAAAAATCATTTTTGACCAGTAACGTAAAGAGATGGAAGAGGTGTTCGCATCAGGCAATAGCCTATGTTTGTCTCAATTTATCCGCACAACAGCTGCGAGAAAATTAAAAGTTAGCGAAACTAAAACTGATAATAGCAACAATTTAATAAAAGAAAAATTAGGTCATCCTGATAGATGGGCTGAACAATTTAAAGATTAAGTTTCTTCGGAACTTGCGATAGTCTAGATCCAAGAAGGTATGTCTGCATTAGCATTGTGGAGCGTTAATCTCGAACAACCATCAGAGTTAGAAAAACGGAATGCAATCCTATCTCCTAAACGTCGCAAAGCTGCAGGTCACATTGATATGCCCCCGAGCCTATTTAAGGAGGGTTACAATATAAATTCTGTAGCGCTGACTAGCCTTTCTCATACTATCTTGAAAAGGAAGACCGTAGCGCTTGCTTAGAATGTGTTGACCATCATCCCTATATTAAAAAAAGTAATCGTATCTAGGTTATTTGATTCGATTATTTTACACCGTATTTCCGCTTCGCGTGAATGCAATATTAGAGATGAACAAGTCGGATTCCGATCAGCATGAGGTTTTATAGCCAATATTGTTATCTCAAGGCAAGTTCTTGAACAGTGACATTCATACGGCCGTCTAACAAAAACTGTCCTTCTAGACTTCAAAGGTGTATTTGATTCAGTGGGTCGCCACGTTCAAGTCGATATTCTGTCGGAGTGGTGCCCGCCAATTTTTAAAAAATATTATACGCGCTCTCTAAACAAACACTTGTGGTCGCGTTAATGAACACAACGAACTAATACACAATTTAACTACCAGCATGGTGTCCGTCAAGAATGTCCACTTTTCCCATTTTCGTTTAACTTTGTAATATAGGTTATTATGAACAACACTTCCACACATCCAGGGTGCAAATGTCGAAGTTCTCCCGCGTGGTAGATTAGTCGATCTTGACTATGTAGAAGATATCGTATTATTATTCGCCAAAAAAGATTCTGCTCAAACTTTCTTGAATAGATCATCAGTCACAGTTCCGTCTTTCGATATTAAATTCGCACCATCGAAATTTAAGATACTATTACATGATCACCCATCACTCACTCGAATTCTGCGATTGTAGAGTGAAGATTTGGACGTTGTTGTTAGGTTTACATACCTTGGTAGCTCTTAATAACTCAGGCAATGTCTGACGAGGCGATTATGAGAATCGCGAAAGTTAAAGTAGCGCTCTCCAAACTTCGCCAATTATGGAGAAGTGCTAGCATTTCACTGTGCCTTAAAGGTCGTATTTACATTGCATCTGAACGTGCAGTACTTTAATACGCTAGTGAGACTTATATGTTTACAGGCATTTGACCATCGTTGTTTGAAAAGCATAGCACACATAAGCTACCGACAACAAATAACCAAACATATTTATAAAAGGCCAACATGTGCTCTTCGTTAGAACAACGAATAAGACCCCATCAGATGCGTTAGCTCAGTCACATCCCAATTCTATTTCCCACTATAACATAATTCTCACTCAGTGTCTGATTGGAGTAATAACCAAGGTGGGCAGAGTTCAACCTAGCAGAAACAGCTAAAGTCTGCTACATCCAAATTAGGTAGCATGGGACCCGCTCATCTGTTAGGGTGGTGTTTATGGTCGCATCATATTTTTTGGTTGACAACCCTAAGCGATATGTCATCACGTCGAACAGAGTGGCGATCTTGTTGCAGATGTAAAGTAGAATAATCTTCGTAGCTTTCTTTTCATAGCAGGGAAGAGTTAGCTGCGAGGTTTAGTCGTATTTATCACGAGATACAAAGAAATCTGTACTACTCCCGATTTATACATTCGTATAGGAGATTGTACCGTCCTATTTTCCCGAATTCCTCACTCAAATATACAGCGGGGAACGGGCCTAATGCTGGCTCCTACTGATGAGTCGCCAGTTAGCACGGAACGAATGTGCAATGGATTATACTTTCCGTTCATGTTGTCTTTGGTGCATCCCTCTGGTCATATTTGAACTAATTTGTTACTGGGTGCGCAACAACTATTACATATTTGTACTGCCGATGTCGCCTTGCCTTAAAGCTAATTTGGCCATAATGGTGTGTAAAGGTTTAGTTTGTCTCATTTCTCTTTGTTATCTAGATAAATATACAACTAGTAGTTATTAACTTCCACTCATAAATCACTCTTTTAATAATTTGCGTGCCTAAATTATTATTTTTCAGTTTTATCCCTTTTTAATTTTTCTCTTGTTTTGTCATTTTTTGTATGGTTAAATGGTATTAAAATTTAAGTTACTAATGACTCGTTTTGCTCTACAAAATGCTATATATATAGATATATATAAATATATATAGATATATATATATATATATAGAGAGAGAGAGATACAGACAGTATAAACTCAATATTGTATCAGAAAACGAAAGTTGGTAAATGACATTAAACTGCGTGTAGTATGCGTCACGGGTGGAGTAATGGAAAGAATCCGAAGCAGACGTGCTCAGATTCGAACCCTGTCCGCGGAAAACTGTAGACAGAAAGTGATGAGTTCCCAATAAAGTCGAAACCTGTCTACTGGATGAGTTTTCTTTTCTTCATAGTACAAAGCTTAGCTGATACTGGCAAACTTAAATATAAAGTAGGTTTGCGGACTACATCAAGGTCGTAACCTTGATTGAAATAATTTTTATCACCACCCGCGTAATTAATGATCGGTTAACTTAGTATTCTACCTGATCATTGTGGTAATGAGCACAGAACTATTTCCAGATCCTATATTCAGTGGATATATTTCTGAATCATTATCGGTATCAGAAATATATCTGCAAAAAGACGAACGCAGGACAATCCTGTATGAGTCACAATACACACCAGGCAATAATGCGATACCCAATATCGTGTCAAAGTATTACCTTTACATTGACTCGCTTAAATAAGTAAACTACGCAGATATAAACTAGAACTAAAACTAACTTCGTAGTCAGCGCCCGCCAATAGCTGCTTAGCAATTGCGCGCACATCCAACTTAACACAATCGTCCTGGATTTCAACAGGTAGAATCTCTTCTACTTCTGATACTGCAGTTGGCGTCTCAATTTCAGGATGCACATCGTCAGCAGTGTCCTTCATATCCATTAAGTCATCATTGTCATCTGATTCACCTTCACCTGGGTTAGGAACTTCATCGGGTTCTCTAGCGTACGATTGTTCGTCGAGATCAACATAGCGTTCTGAATTTTTTCCACAACCGTCTATCTATATGAAACAAGACAAATAAGAATGAATGATCATTTTTCCTTTTTATTCAATAAATTTAAACAAGAAAATAGAAATTTACTTCTAATAATCGATCAAGCATGCTAATAAACCAATTAAACAATAATTGATTGCGCGGGTGATGGTAAAAATTCTTTAAATCAAGTTTGAGCTTGAAGTTAACACCAATTCCATTGTATTTAACTAGTCGCCGAAAAACAGCAAAACTATCGCTAGTCGCAAGCACTGACGCCTTTCGACCATCTATGATCATTATCAGAGTACGACGGCAAACTGGCTAGCGAGGAACAAACCGCATTGCATAAATATGGAAAGCAAAAATAGATATGAGGCTCTCACCTCTTTAAACCAAGTTTGCGAACTTGAAGAGATGAGAGCCGCATATCGAAATTTGCCTTCCATATATATGCAATGCGGATCGATCCTCGTTAGTCAGTTTGCCGTCGTACTCTGTTGATGATCATGAAAGGTCGAAACGCGTCAGCGCGTGCGACTGGCGGTAGTTTTGCTATGTTGTTCGACGACAGGTTAAATAGAATGGGATTGGCGTTTATTTCGAGCTCGCTAACTTGATTTAAAGAAATGCTTCTAAACCATCGGCCTAGCCAATCAACAGTTACAAGTGTAAATAAATATTTCATCCTGTTTGTAAACTACCAAATAATTTATCTAGCGGTACACTAATAAATTAGTAATTAGAAAAGAAATTGCAAATATACTAGTTCTCGGCAACAAACATTATCTAACAATATATTTAATCCAATGTAATGATTATCGCGAAAAGTGATAACTCATATCGATCAAGGCCAGAGTGTAGGGATTTGATGGAGAAGCTGGTGGTCAGAAGTAGTTGTAATTATCCAATTTGGTGAAATTTAACATATCTTGAAATCCAATGGGTTGGCACCATGAACCTATTCGGAAAACACAGTGCTGTGATCAGGTATCGACTTGGCAATCTTAGTGTTAGTTACCCATAGAAGCTCGGCATATAATATATTTCTAGTGAGTTGGCTTTGATGCCACTTTGTTAAAGACCTTATATGAAGTCAGCTCTACTTCTGCTAGTATACACATTCTTATAGGTGATCGTACGATTCAATTATCCCACATTCCTCAACAAAATATAAATTAGGTATAAGTAGTAATACGGGCTCCAACTGATGAATCGCCAGTGAGCACGAAACGAATATGCAAATGAGATAAGACCTGCAATTCATGCTGAATTAAATTTATCCTTCCGGTACAATTTGAATTAATTAATTACTTGGTGCGCAACGCCTAACACAAAGTTGCCAGAATTACCACGTCCGCAACTTGAACCCAGAACATTTGGTTCAGTTTATCACAAATTATTCTTTACCCCATCAACGCTGCGCATTATAGGTCATTTATGGTCATATAGACGCCGTGTCACTGCCTTAGTGCAACTAGACATAACTGCACAACCTGGCTTAGTTAATTTTCCTTGTTTGAACTTTGTACCACATACATATAGTTGGTGTGCTTTGCTTTTATTTCATTCATGAATTAATTCATATGATCCGGATGGTGATAATGGCGAAGGGAGATAATTGCGTTAGAAACTATTTCGTTGTATTTATTTTGGTAAGCATATTTATAATTTGTGCCCTATAAGACGAACCATACATTTAGCTTACCAAATTGAGTCATGAATTATTTTTGCGCTTAGGCTATATAAAGTAACGTTATTATGTCTTTATTGTCTCTAAATCCAATTAAAAAGCGATTACTATTTGCCTTGACCTCTTCATGGAAACTGGGAAGCAGCCATTCTACGCGGATTAGGTAAAATGCACCAATGGCAGAAGGGAAATAGCCCACATATTATAAGGACGAGTCGGCTATACAATGATAGAGAAATTTGTGGTGATAAAACAGGCGTTCATTACAACAGCCACTTACAGACATAATATCAAATTTAAGTAAATTGGCTGGATTTTATAATATAGAAGTTATTAACATAAACTAATCACCAACTAAATCTGTACAGTCTTTAATAAGCATTCATCGGCAGTTTCCAGAAATGCCGAGAGCCAGATTTTAGCTCTAAGTATTCGGTTCAGAGTCCAAAATCTCATCATTACACGACCAAATCCATTCACGGCATAAAATTTTCAATTATATACCAATTATTCTTTTATGTCTTCCCTTCATACGTAATATCTTTTATATCGCTATTAACCACAAGACCAACTAACCATTCCTGTTCTGTCATAGTATGACAGACACCATGTCACCTGGGGAAGTGATATTGAATTAAAGTGACACTGTAATATTCGATAATATATACTACTTGTTTCACACTTAAGCATGTTAAAATTTCAATGATTTTTATTATGAAATTTACGCACTGATCAAAATGAGGATAAAACGAATCCGTCAGCTAGCAAAATAGATATGAAATTAAATTTATTATATGATAACATGGTAAAATTAAAAATATAAATTCCATGAAAAACTTAAATTTCGAGTTCTATTTTCCGAACCCAATATTAGAGTCTGCTCTACCGTCAATGACACGTATTGATGTGTTTCGATGTTCCATAGTCATCATCATAGCACAACGGCAAAGTGACTATCGAGGATCAAACCGCAATACATTTATAAGGAAATTAAAATTAAATAAGCGGTACTTACCTCAAGTAGTCTTAAATACATTGTATTTGACGGTAGTTTTGCTGTTGTTCGACTGGTTAAATACAATGGGATTGGCGCATATATCAAGTTCGCAAATATGATTTAAAGAATTGTTACGACAAAGAGCGCAATCGGAAATTGTTTAATTCTATAAATTAATGTTAATGTTAATTTTCATAGTTGAATAGAAACTGTGTAGCCAAAATTACCGCTCAAGAGGTAAGAGCCGCATATCTAATATTTCATTGCGGTTTAATTCTCGATGGTCAGCTTGCCATAATTCTCCAATAATGATCATGGAAAGTCAAAACTCGTCAAAACGGGTGATTGAGGGTAAGTTTTGATATGCTGCTCGGCTAGTTAAATACAATGAGATTGATGCTAAATTCAAGCTCGCAATATGAATTTTAATAAATTTTTCCATCGCCCGTGAAATAAATTATTATTTAACATTTACGCTCACTGATGTTTACCTGTGTGAGTGGAATTTTTACCGGCTCTGAGGATGGATCCAAAATATACAACCCGAAACGTCAGCGTTTTTGTGGAATCTCTGAACGGCTCCGATATGGATATTAACTTAGAATTGAACAAGTAAGCTAACATGAGAAATTCGGCTTTCTTTACAGATCAGGTAAATATATAAATGATAAAGATTCTAATTGTTTTAGGTGGCAGTTCGTGTTATGGTATGCTAAATATACCGCCCGATAAATTACAAAATAATTTCGAGAATAATAATTTGACCTACTTCCAGGTACATATATATGTCAAATATTAAATGTAATTCTATAAAAAGATAGAATTTATATCCACGTTTTGACATGGGGGATTAACCAGTCGATTTCGTTACTAAAATTACAACGGAATTCTATGAATACAAGCACCAGCAAGAACACTTTCGAGCTATCAGATGAACTAAAGAGGAATATAATACCGACAAGAAAATTGTTTCCCTTGCCGCGCCATCATTTTATACGAACATTCCACTCAAATCAAGGTTGCGATATTGATTTAAACACCAGTTCCATTGTGTACATAAATTTGTCAGTATAAACTAAGAATTGTAGTGTAGAAAAAAAAATTCATTCCGGTTTCGTCTTTATTGACAAGTCATCACGTACTGTCCACAATTGGCCGCAGACAGTGCTCGAACCTGAGCACATCTGCTTCGGAATCTGATGCTCTAACAACAAGAAACATATTGTGTGACCTGATTAGAAATGTATTTTCCAAGGATATTTATAACCTCAACCACTCCATATTATCATATACAGAACACGTGCAATGTAACATTGAAGGTAAATTTTACCGACATTTCAATGGTGTAGCAATGGAAAGCGGCTTTGCACCTCTCCCGGCTGATATATACATGTGCCATCTTAACCAAACAAGTTTGAAAACGTAATTAACCAATGCATTGTATGCAGATTGTCTACTATTGGTCATCTCAGAAGAAGCTGACCCAGTCGATACTACGAAACACGACAACAATGTCAATCCAGTGACCATATTCAATCTCGAGATAGAAAAAGACAAAATTCTTCGCCCTCGAGAAGAAAATGAAGATGTAACAGTGACAATTCATAGAAAATCTATTTTCACCGAGAAATCCGTCCATTACATCAGTGATGTGCCAAAATTCAACAAGAGAAGAATAATTAGCAGTGGAGAAAACGGAGTTAGGAAGATCTGCCATGAACACAAGATGGAAGAGCTAGGCATCCTAGGTAAAATTCAGCTATTGAACAAATAGACATTACTTGAACGATGATCTACCAGGTTGCGCATTGCGATCGCCACATTTATAGTATCCACGGTTTTCTTTCGTGGTTCCCGATTTCCGGGTACGCATCGAGCTCGTCTTCGTGGTGGCTGGGTACTGATTCGTCCCTTTCCTCTGAAGGCTTCAACACAATTCGGAGGAAAGGGTCGACTCAGTACACAGCCGCCGCGAAGAAGAACTGGACGCTTAATTGTAAATGAGAATCAATAGGATCTTTGCGAAACTGATAGTGCAAATCTATTACCAAAGAAAGAAAATCGTTGATATTTTAATGAAAAAACACTCAGATCTATTTATAGATGTCAAAAACAGGCCGACGCTGATAAATAAAACATACCGCACATAACTCTGACCACATTATCGATTTATACGGAAGTGAAGCCTTATTTTAGTCTGGTGATCCATTGCAGTCTACGAAGCAAATCTGTTGTACAGGGACTTCTTGGAAGGTCCACCGTTGCTTTCCTTACAAAAATCTTCTGAATTCTTGGATCTTAGCATTACTAATTATCATGGCTATATAAAATAGATTACAGAATCTGCATTTATCTTACTGGTAGACAGACAGACAGACAAAAACAGAATATTACATAAGTATTTACCGGACGACGCCTCAGTGCAATATAGACATAAAGTTCATGGTTATGTGCTAGATTGTCCATTCTTGTCTTGCAAGTTCTTCTTAAATAAGACTTAAAAAATAATAAATTTGCAAAATTATTCTTGGAATACAATTACTGTGAGCCCGATTCGACTCAAACCAGTCTACGGAATACATAAAATGAAAAAAATAATATTTAATATGTGAGTCATGATTTTGATTGTATAAATAACACTTATAATATGAGAAAATAACAAAGAAATTTTAAATCAACGGTTGTAGATTATCGATCAGCAAGCGAAGCCCGTTTTCATTAGACCTTTGTCAATAGAGTACGGAAGTTGACCACTTTACTTTATTTGTACATATACCATGGGTGCTTGCAAATGAGACACAGTTCTCATACTATGCGGTCTCACAGTTCACACCAATGCATTAACAGTTGCGCAAGGAATCTGTAGAATATACCCTCTTTGTATATGATGCGTCCAGTAACGGACTGATCAGTATGCTATGCTTATTGCAAGAAATAAGCAACATACGAAGAAATTACCCAGCGTTAGCTATCACGCCTATACAGGTCATTAATTTAATAGAATGCTGTATTACATAAAGCAGCGTTGTCCTATAATTAAAATGTCACATCCTACCGTTTCTGGCCCACATACAAATGTATACATATGAAACAATTTGTTTATTTAATCGCTGAAAGACAATGCGCAAAAGAAATGCAATTATAGAAGTACAGACTCGCTTGCGACGCAATATGCCATGAATTCCGAAAGAAAAACGATTAACATACTAGAAAAAGGGTGTTACATTTACTCGCACATCAATCATCAGCGAACACAATTCGGCTTCCGCTTATAGTGTCAACAACCCAAATATCATAAGGGTACACAAAGCAGAAAAAGTTAAAAGAGATACTGCCCGCTAGTGTTAAAAAAAATTAACATAAACTGAAGTGGCAGAGGAAAAAGGTTTCCAGACTTGAAAATCAAAACGTGCAGTAGAAAAGTTACTATGATTTTGCAAGGCGACAAAACAAGAAAACAAACAAGCCGCTTCGAACAAAAACTATATAAATCGATTAAATACACAAAATAAAAATATACATTACGAAGGCTATGAACTAGACCACCATTTAAACGTACCACATGCATCCTCATCATCATGGCCAACAATATAAAAGACGTTAGTAACAGATGATTCACTACCATAAAACCATGAAAAGATAAAAATAAACTAAGCAACAAAAATAAACTGAAATAGAAAACAATTGCAAAAAACTACAAAAAAATCGGAAGCAATAATAATGACGGAAATAATAATTGAGACATTTTTTAAATGAGTGAACGATAACGGGAAGTACCTAGCCAGTATGAGTATATTAACCTAGATATGACACAGTAATGTGGCAAAGTAGATATATGTATAAGACGCCATTATGGCGAAGCCTGCTTTAAAGCAAGACAGAATCAGAAATACAGCTTCCTTGAGGTTTTCACTGAATCGCGTCATAAACATAGTAAAACCTTGCAACTCACTTTGCCAAATTGAAAAAAGGAAGTTACGAAGATGATTCTACTAGAAATCAACAAGGTCGTCATTGAGTTCGACTCGATGATATATCGCGCATGACGTGCACGTGAACTTTATCCATACAGATACTTGAGTCCCATACTACCCAATTTTTACGTAGTTAGCTTTAGTCAAAATAGTTCCACCTTGTCTCTTACACTAATCCGGCACTGGGTGAAAGAATAATGCTCCATTGAGAAATCGATCTGACTGCATGCGTAAAATGTCACCGAGCCAGCGCAGTAAATGTAACCTTTTTTGTTCTTCTAACACGAACTAGTTGGTCGATCCAAATATATTTGGCAACTTGGTATTCGGCTCAGTGTTATGATCTAAGCCAACCGTATTCATAGTATCTAAAAGAGTGTCATTGTTAGATTGAGACGAGGAAGGGGAAGGAAAGGAGGCAGAATCGGAGATAAAGTTGCCTGCAGTAGCCCGATTTTGCTCATCCACCCTGCGCGGCGGTCGATGCAGTGTGTAATCATTGTAAGTTGTATTTGTCATGGTTATATGTGGACTGTAAAAGAACACTAGGTCGCCCATTCCTAGTGATGGTTTGTATTCGGAGTTTTCCTTCTCCTAGATAGTCTGTCAACCAAGGCTGATGAGCACTATCTGCCCAGATGCCAGTGGCCAAAGTTTCCTTGAGCAGCCGAAACTTTGTCTTCATGTCTGGAACGCTTGCTCTCATTCCGTCACTACACATTTAACAAAAAAACTTACAGCGCATTTAGACCAAACTCGAGGCTCCACATGAATCGGGATGATGGCTGTGTCCCTTTATGGCCCGGCAAGGTTCATGCTACCAATACCGGGTTGACAAGCTTGAGCCCGCCGGTCATCAGACCGGAATTTCTATGGCTACGGGCTATCCAAATATATATCTAGGGATGCCAGCGTTGATTATTCGTTTTTGGTAACCTATATACGCTGCGCTTATTAAGCAACAGTGGTGGAATGCACGGCAGCGATCATCATCATCAATAGTGTATAATAAAAGCCAGTACACATGCATTGGACAAACGACCTTTAAGAAAGAGTGAAATACTCTAGAGGTATCTTAAATTTAGAGGATGCTAATTTCAAGGCCTGCGGCTTTGTGACGTCTAATATATAGAATTGCATCTCGTATATCTAATTATGATGGTTCTTCGAGACAAACGTTCCACACTGTTGATACAGGCACGCTTTCAGGCATCGGAACTGACGGTTTCCAAGATATGTGACTTTTGAAGTGTTAGGTCCACCTATCGAGACGACTTATTTTATCGGTTATTCGGTTGTTGTTGATATCATTTATAGTTTCGCTAACTTTTAATTTACTTCGAACCGTTGCCCGGATAAGTTGGAACACACAGCGGCAATTACCTGATGCGAACGCTTCTTCCATCTATTCAGCTTTCTTTCGAGTATCTCCGTAGATTTTAATCAATGATTATTTCTGTGGAGACCTACAATAACACATAGAGTAGTATCTGCATTATGCATAGTGGGGCTTATCATTGTCAAAAGTACATTCGAATTTTCTCTATCAAGAACGATTAGCCTTCACTTTAGAATATATTCATATTTTTGTCGGAAGGAAGGTTGTTCAAGTTTTCTTACATCAATTTGAGATTAATTCTTATTTATTTCAACGGAAAATTTTTCTGCAAATCTACAAAGGACAAGTGCATGTTCCAAGTCGACGCAGGTGTTCCAAAAAGAACGACAAACCTGGATGCAACCATGCCGTCTATAATTAAATGCTACATGATCTGTTTGAGTCCTGCGCTGTACGGAGGTTGGAGAACGACATGTGGCGCAATATCTAACACTACGCCTGAAGATTTCACTACTTAAATATAATTAATGTTCCGCGCAGCTATCCAACAGTCATTCACCATTATCTTTCCGCTTCCAGCTTAAAGTTTATCATCCACCTAAATTAAATCCGGTGTTACTTAAGCGCCATTGTATTTAACCAGTCGTCGTTGCAGCTGGCGGTAGTTTTGTTATGTTGTTCGACCACTGGTTAAATACAATGGGATTGGTGTTTACTTCAAGCTCGCAAACTTAGTTTAAAGAATTTGTTACCACCACCCGCGCATTCAATTATTGTTAAATTGTATTGCCTATATATGTATATGTGGCGAAAGCTGCAAACAGTTAATGTTCGTGACTGCATAGAAATTGTGCAGCCGACATTTCCAGTCAAGTTCAATGTATGCGAGACTGCTAGAGGTGAGAGCCGCATATCTAAATTTGATTTCCATATATACTCAATGCGGTTTGATCCTCGATAGTCAGTTTGCCGTCGTACTCTGATGATGATCATGGAAGGTCGAAACGCGTCAGTGCGTTGCAGCTGGCGGTAGTTTTGTTATGTTGTTCGACGACTGGTTATATACACTGGGATTGGTGTTTACTCTTTAGAATATATTTTCGCATAAATAAACCTCCTACTGCTGTTTTAACACTAATACTAAAAATAATTACACCAGCGCAAAGCACTGATGCTCCACTGCTGCATTACCACTAAGTACGCAGTAATGTGTGGGATGTGTATTAAAACTGGGTCTCCCACTCCCAGTTGGGGACTAATGCTGTGCTGGTCTGAACTCTCTTTATTCACTTGCCTGGTATGTAGAATATTAAAAGCGCATAAGCGTCACCGGTAAATATCAACGAGTGAAAAAAACACAAACCATCACGCCGACAGCACAGTCAAGTGCCCAGTGATGGCATTTCTAAGCGCTGCTAACCGTTCTCTATTATTCGACATTCCATTGTTATCAAGCTGAACTGTTGAATTACATGTGGCCGACCTGCAAGCATCTCAAAAGAAAATGCGTTGAAAATATGGTGATAGTGAGTCTTGGGTGGTAGACTAATTAAGAGATAGAAAATTAGACCACTCACTGACTGGTGAGCACATCAAAACAAGCTTTAGTATAAATCTGAGAAAAATAAATTATCCTCTGATTTCATGACAGCAGTTGATCGTAAAAGCTAATGATAAAAGTTTGAAAGACCAAGTGATACTGACCAGACGGCTCGCATAATATTCTAAGAAAACTTAATTATTTAAATGTCTTCCATTATAAACTTCACTAAATGTATTGGCATTCCCAGTAGGTGACGCACTATGTAATTTTCCTCAGACCGTGTTTCCAACGTGGATGCAATTTAAAACGCAAACAAATCTGTGCCACCTGGGAAGTGATATTAAATTCAAGTGGGTATAAATATAACGCCAGCAACGTTAAACGGAAATACATAATTTTATCTTAGTCAAGCAAAAATACCGGGAAATGCAGAAAATAGTAAACTGCATTCAGCAACCATATAATTATAACAATGTGGTAAAAACCCAATTAATCAGATGATAATTTTTTTCAAAGATAAAAGGAACTCGACATGTATCAAGACTAAAGTTGTATTCAGATAATTCTGATCACCTCATGAGTTTCGCCTTGCTTTGAAGCGCCTCCGCCCATTAAGAACATTCCGCCAATTGTATCCAATGGCTTAGCGTTATCCGACAAGTCTGTGCTGTTTTTAGATGCAGTTCTGCATGAATTAGTTGGTTGTATTTCATCATGCGGTATTCCCGTAGTTGTTTTCTTCGCGATATCTTCCGTCTTGTTGGAAAGAAATTCATCATCATAATCGATATCCATCTTTTGTCCCATTGACGGGTCTATATGCACATGTTACGGGGCAAAAGATAAAATAATAAAATTTTCCCATTTCAACATTTTTAAAAAATTTCAGATAAATCGTGTTTTCTGATTTCAATTTAGCGACAAAAAACTGGAAAACCAAGTATGTATTAGGTGTTGCGAACCTAGTAACAAATTAGTTCAGTTGTAATCAGAATGATAAACCAAAGACAATGCGACTTCAACGCTAACTCACTCTATAATATATATACCGAGTCTGTAAAGGATACTAACACTATGACTATTGTGTTAGTATCCGCTACCAACATTATAGTACCGAAAAGGTGCATGGTACTAACGTTGTTATATATTGAATTTCATGATGTCATGCTTACCGCGAAATGTGATAACTGATATCGATCAAGGCCAGAGTGTATGGATTTACTGGAGAAACAGGTGTTCAGAAATAGTTGTAATTCTAAATTTCGGTGTACTATAGCATACATTAATATCCATCATGTTGGTACCATGTAGCGACTTGGAAACCATAGGTTTAGTACCATGTACCTTTTCGGTACTATAATGTTGGTATCGGTTACTAACACAATAGTCATAGTGTTAGTATCTTTTACAGACTCGGTATATATATTATAGAGTGAGTTAGCGTTGAAGTCGCATTGTCGAGACTATATGATGTTAGCTACTCTACTGCAGGTTTACACATTCGTCTAGGAGATTGTATCGTCCTATTTGTGAATGATATCTATTCGTCAAGCATTTACATTTTCAATTTGTTAGATATGTAGCTAGATAAGCGCAAATCAGTTTGGTGCCAATTGAGCAGCATTATGGCAAAAGACCATACGACAGATAAATAAAAATCTGTTACATTTGAGAGCTTGAGGACCAAAAAGATTGTTAGGAGTCCACTTTGCGAAATACGCTTTTATACAGAGAAGGAAACGTCGCTAATCATCCCACATTTATTTTTCAACCAACGTCAGTATTCAGAATGATTTTGGCATATTTCAAAGAAATTCACGAATTTCTAAGCATAGAAGCGACTACCAGTTTTAAAATAATTAAGATCCAATGTATGACGGGTGCTCAAATTTTGTTAGTTAAGTTCTTATATTTAGCCGACCATTCGAATGGACATACATTTTACTTACATATAGAAGTACACATTAGCCTTTATACACCAACAGGTAATTAAGCTTATAATTTACTAAATCTACAGACATACGTTTTAACACACACACATATATATATATATTTATATATATATATATATATATATATATATATATATATATCCGCCCACACAAAGACAAACTTGGCAGACAAAAGTAATCAATATCTGAAGCATTTTTTGAAATTTGATTGCGGAGTGCCAGCTTCATATTTTCCAATGCCGCGTTTTACGTACGCGGGTAGCTTTGCACGGACAGTTTCACAAAGATCCGATTGATCACAATTTCCAATTTCGTTTTGTCTTCGATCGGGCTGAGTTTGTATTCGTCCCAATGGAAATGCGGTTCTATCACATCTTTGTTTACTGGCAACGCTTCGAATGCAAATCCCCGTTCCATCATCGGGCCAATTTTTCTACATCTTAATATTCACAATAGCAGATACAAGCAAATGGGTGAGGGCATTCATGTGCGCTAGACATATGCATATATTGAGTTTAGTTACTGAGACAAATTCTATGTTTAAAACCAGTGGTGAGTCAAAAAATAAAATATAAATAGAACGGTTTTGGAACGAGGTTACCACATTTGCTTAAATCTGCTATTGTGAGTATTGTGCTGTGGATATAAGTAGACAAATTGGCCTGATGATGGAACGGGGATTTTCGTTCCGAAACGTTGCCAGTAAACAAAGATGTAATAGAACCGCATTTCTATTGGGACGAATACAAACTCAGCCCGATCGAAGACAAAACGAAATTGTAAATTGTGATCAATCGGATCTTTGTGAAACTGTCCGTGCAAAGCTATTACCCGCGTACGCAAAGCGCGGCATAGGACAATATCTAAGGCGTCGAAGTAAATGCGGCAATGGGCCGACTAAACTTGAGCAAAGGCCCAGTAATGAGAAACAAATTTAAATATATTACAGAAACATAAGCAATAGAAGCACTCTACCGTAACGAAATACATTATTTTATACAATGACACGTTGATTTCCACGTGCAAAAATTTAAACATTATAGAATTATCCATCGCGTTGTCCTATGCACGTGTTTGTCATGGAAATATAAAATCCTAGAGACAGACTATATTGAATTGAACAATAATTGATTGCGCGGGTGGTGGTAATAATTCTTTAAATCAAGTTTGCGAGCTTGAAGCAAACACCAATCCCATTGTATTTAACCAGTCATCGAACAACATAACAAAACTACCGCCAGTCGCAACACACTGACGCGTTTCGACCTTCCATGATCATCATCAGAGTACGACGGAAAACTGACGAACGAGGATCAAACGGCATTGCATATATATGGAAAGCAAAATTAGATATGCGGCTCTCACCTCTAGTAGTCTTGAATACATTGTACGTGACTGGAAATGTCGGCTGCATTATTTCTATGCAGTCACGAACATTAGATGTTTGTAGCTTTCTCCATACTTCCATATATATATATATATATATATATATATATATATATATTTATTTATTTATTTATAATTAGGAAGAAAGAACATATTAATAACAAAGGATAAAGGCCATTTATTTTCGACATACTAATCATCATATACAATCATACATATTTATACATTTTGGGTTTTCAACGCATACACACTTACCAACTAGCCAAAACAAGAAACAGAAGTAAAAACGAGTCAGATTTGTTACCACTAGCATAATCAATTGAAAACCCAAAATGTATAAATATGTATGATTGTATAAGCGATGGTTAGTATTCACGAAATAAATGGCCTTTATCCACTTTGTTATTAATGTATTCTTTCTTCCTAATTATAAATATATTGTGTAACATTAAAAGGCAAGGACATTATAAATATATATATATATATATATATATATATATATATATATATATATATAGACAATACAATTAAACAATAATAAAACCACCCAATACACGTGCAGTGCCAGGCAATATGCCAATTTGTACAATTTAGAATTCGCAACACTGGTACACATGGTGAACAGAAAAACTCTTGTCAGCGGCATGTATCGTGTTAAACTGTGCAGAAGAACAAGTAAGATTATGTGAGTGGTGTAGATGAACATTTTTCACATCGGCCAGCAGGTGAATTATCGGAATAACAAGGACTTGCCCTCAGTACCATTTATCGGCAGAAAATATTCGACACCACTCTGGAGACTCTTTCAATATAAAACGTCACAGAAAGAGTTGTAAAAATATTTAAAGAAGCAGCTCAGCTTCTCTGGACATTGAAATGCATAGTTACTTGCGAACAATAAGAGAACACTAGTGTGAAAATTTCTAGTGGGTAGGGATGAGAAAGATCTAATTTACCCGTTTTTACATAATCTGTCATTCATGACTGATGAGCACCATCTATCCGAGGCATCTGATTTTGAAGTGTCACTGGCCAATTTCCTACAGCAACCGAAGCGTGTCCTCCAGGTTATGCATACTAGCTGTCCTTCAGCCACCGTCTTTTTAACACCGAAAGTTAACTACGCGGTAACACCAAACTCGAGGTCTAGCATGACAAGGATGACTATCCGGATAAGTTTATACTAACGTCACTGGCACGAACAATTAGTACCTGTGAGCCACCTACTCTTTACTTTTTAAGGTTACGAGCCAAATTTTTAGGCTATTTGTAAGTTTTGTAGACCTCCAAATCTTCTATGGTAAGCAAGTAGATGGTATCAGTCAACAAATCTTATATAAATTAATTACTTATCCGATCAAATTCAATTGGCAAAGCCCAAATGAAAATCAATTAAATCCAGACTTCAACTTTCTCATGTGGAAATTGGCCCATCTAGGTTACATTGCTATAACATCGTTTTAAGAAGTATAGCTATTTTACCACTTGACTACCAAAAAGTAACTGGCAAGCGATATTGATTCCTACGAAGATCGAAAATGCCAATTTGTGAAACAGTAATATAAAAAAATATGACATAATATTATTTCAAGTTGCTTTTACTTCAATTAAAGTAATCAGGTTTGACCAATATATTCTCTTAATATAAATAGCATTACATCAGCATGAATCACAAATGCTCTATTTTCGCACATGTATGTAATTCAGAGCTACAGCATTAAATTGCGTATTCCAAGAAGTATTCGAGACTTTAATCCTCTCTCCCTCGATCTGTTTGGAATGACAAACGCTAACATAACAGTATCCCTTAAAACGAAATATTTTTCACTACAGTGAAAGGTCATTAAGCTGACACTTTTGGTGCCCACCAAGGCATTTGTATCCTTTGAGTAAAATTGAATAAAGTGGATGCAAATACCCTGCCAGGCACAACCAGGGCCAAGTAATTAAGCACAGTAGCCAGAGCAGAGTAACGCAACAAATTATAATGATGCACAGTTCATCCCACCAACGATAATGTTTAGTTATCTAAGTCAAGTTTGCGATATTGATACAAAGACCACTCGCATTGTGCACATGCATTTCTCAGTATTAACAAAGCAATGTATGAGAAAAATAAATTCATGCAGTAGACCGGTTTCGTCCTTATTTGGAACTCTTCACGTACTGTCCAGAATATGAAGCGGAAAGTGATCGAATCTAGGCATAACTGCTTTGGAGTTTGTGACACCAACCACTGAGCCACACCGCCGCAGATGCTCCCAGGTTCGAGCCCTGTTCGTGGAAAACTCTGGACAGTAGGCGAAGAGTTCCAAATAAGGACGAAAACGTTCTAATGGATTAAATTCTTTTTATCATTATACTTGGCTTTGTTAATACTGACAAATGTATGTATGTATATAATGAGACTTGTGCTTACAACGAAAACGCAACCTTGAATTAAATTATTGTTATCACCGTTATCACGTATCATCGTTTAATTGGTAAGGTTTAGTTTTCAATTATCGGTTATTGTTTATTTAAAAATAAAACAATTTTATATACCTAGTCTTATCGTTCATAGTCCATGTAGGTGTTCCGCATCTAATATCTAGAATAGCGTCTAAAAGGTCACATAACTACGTTTTAAAAAATCTAGTACAGAAAACGAATTTCACAGCACGCAACTGTAATTACGAAAATGGCACTAAAAAAAGCTCAACAAATAGTTCATCAAATGCCATGCGAGCCAAAGCGTTAAAAAAAAAGAAAAAATGGCCACATGAAGCGCAACGGCACAAGGTTTATAGTATGGAAAAAAGCTGCTGATTGGTATACATTATATATGTATATTAGGAAAAAATATTTAACAATAAATTGCAAGTTTGATGTGGATAATAGCCGGTTTATTTCAATAAAATTCAAATCACACATTCAAATCTTTCAGCTATATCCATTTTGGGAATCAATTTAATTAATTGAATGATAAATAGCCTAACTTTCGGTTTTACTTCTTTTTAGTTGCGTGTAGGAACGTGTCCATGTGTGTGAGGGGTCATTCTTATTGTATTACAAGTATAACCAGATCTCAAACATCACTTTGTAATGCAATAAGAATAACCTACAAACACACTTATCGACAAATCACCACGAAACCAACCAGAAAGAAAAAATAGAGAACTGAAGGTCAGACGAGTTCTCAAACACTTAATAAAATGAAAGCCCAGAATGTGTTTAAATTATAAATTGTGATATGTAAATGAGTATTCTCGAGATAAACTGGCCGTTATCCACAGTAGAAATACACTATGTTATTGAATGTCGTTGATCTTCCAAAAGTATACATATATATATACAATTTTCGTGAACACAATTATGAGTGGTTTAGGCATAACTACACAACAGTAGCAAAAAATAAACCATGTTAACTTGCGCAGGTGGTGATGGGTTCATTTTAAATCTAGTTTTCTTACTTCAAATAAAACAGATCTAATTTGTTTTACCGGCCAGATCGTAAGATAGCAGATGTTTTAAATTCATTGTTGTCAGTCAGATATCTATTGAGATTTGATGAGAACCAAGGAAAGCAACGTAATAAGAATGCTTAATTGTTGGTAGTTTTACCATGTTATAAAATTAGGCAAAATAAACTATTTAATCAAGTATGTATTAGGTTTTGCGAACCTAGTAACAATTAAACAATAAACCTAGTAACAAATTAGTTCAGTTGTAACCAGAAGGATAAACCAAAGACAGCATGAACGGAAAGTATAATCTCATGCAAATTCGTTTCGTGCTTACTGGCGACTCATCAGTAGGAGCCGCGTCATTGCCCTTTAAACCACTATATATTTGGTAGAAGAATGTGGTTTATTCTTCTGTCACAACTGAACTAATTTGTTACTAGGTTCGCAAAACCTAATACATACTTGCATATATATTAGTTCTTCGCAACAAACAGTATTTAACTGTAATATATTGAATTGAATGATGTCATGCTTACCGCGAAATGTGATAACTGATATCGATCGAAGGCCAGAGTGTATGGTTTAACTGGAGTAACAGGTGTTCGGAAATTGTTGTAATTCTCAATTTGGGTGAACTTTAGCATAAATTTATATCCATCAGGTTGGTATCATGTACCGACTCGGAAACCATAGTGTTAGTATCCGGTACTCATCGATTTCAAAAAAGGTATCAGTTACTAACACAATAGCCATAGTGTTAGTATCCTTTACAGACTCGGTATATATATTATATAGTGTGAGTTAGCATTGAAGTCGCATTGTCGTTGACTTTAGATGATGTTAGCTTCACTATTACAGGTTTACACATTCGTCTAGGAGATTGTACCGTCCTATTATTCCACATTCTTCTACCAAATATATAGTGGTTAAAGGGCGTAATACCGGCTCCTACTGATGAGTCGCCAGTAAGCACGAAACGAATGTGCATGAGATTATACTTTCCGTTCATGCTGCCTTTGGTTTATCCTTCTGGTCACAACTGAACTAATTTGTTACTAGGTTCGCAAAACCTAATACATACTTGCATATATATTAGTTCTTCGCAACAAACAGTATTTAACTGTAATATATTGAATTGAATGATGTCATGCTTACCGCGAAATGTGATAACTGATATCGATGAAGGCCAGAGTGTATGGTTTAACTGGAGTAACAGGTGTTCGGAAATTGTTGTAATTCTCAATTTGGGTGAACTTTAGCATAAATTTATATCCATCAGGTTGGTATCATGTACCGACTCGGAAACCATAGTGTTAGTATCCGGTACTCATCGATTTCAAAAAAGGTATCAGTTACTAACACAATAGCCATAGTGTTAGTATCCTTTACAGACTCGGTATATATATTATATAGTGTGAGTTAGCATTGAAGTCGCATTGTCGTTGACTTTAGATTATGTTAGCTTCACTATTACAGGTTTACACATTCGTCTAGGAGATTGTACCGTCCTATTATTCCACATTCTTCTACCAAATATATAGTGGTTAAAGGGCGTAATACCGGCTCCTACTGATGAGTCGCCAGTAAGCACGAAACGAATGTGCATGAGATTATACTTTCCGTTCATGCTGCCTTTGGTTTATCCTTCTGGTCACAACTGAACTAATTTGTTACTAGGTTCGCAAAACCTAATACATACTTGCATATATATTAGTTCTTCGCAACAAACAGTATTTAACTGTAATATATTGAATTGAATGATGTCATGCTTACCGCGAAATGTGATAACTGATATCGATGAAGGCCAGAGTGTATGGTTTAACTGGAGTAACAGGTGTTCGGAAATTGTTGTAATTCTCAATTTGGGTGAACTTTAGCATAAATTTATATCCATCAGGTTGGTATCATGTACCGACTCGGAAACCATAGTGTTAGTATCCGGTACTCATCGATTTCAAAAAGGTATCAGTTACTAACACAATAGCCATAGTGTTAGTATCCTTTACAGACTCGGTATATATATTATATAGTGTGAGTTAGCATTGAAGTCGCATTGTCGTTGACTTTAGATGATGTTAGCTTCACTATTACAGGCTTACACATTCGTCTAGGAGATTGTACCGTCCTATTATTCCACATTCTTCTACCAAATATATAGTGGTTAAAGGGCGTAATACCGGCTCCTACTGATGAGTCGCCAGTAAGCACGAAACGAATGTGCATGAGATTATACTTTCCGTTCATGCTGCCTTTGGTTTATCCTTCTGGTCACAACTGAACTAATTTGTTACTAGGTTCGCAAAACCTAATACATACTTGCATATATATTAGTTCTTCGCAACAAACAGTATTTAACTGTAATATATTGAATTGAATGATGTCATGCTTACCGCGAAATGTGATAACTGATATCGATGAAGGCCAGAGTGTATGGTTTAACTGGAGTAACAGGTGTTCGGAAATTGTTGTAATTCTCAATTTGGGTGAACTTTAGCATAAATTTATATCCATCAGGTTGGTATCATGTACCGACTCGGAAACCATAGTGTTAGTATCCGGTACTCATCGATTTCAAAAAAAGGTATCAGTTACTAACACAATATCCATAGTGTTAGTATCCTTTACAGACTCGGTATATATATTATATAGTGTGAGTTAGCATTGAAGTCGTATTGTCGCTGACTTTAGATTATGGTAGCTTCACTATTACAGGTTTACACATTCGTCTAGGAGATTGTACCGTCCTATTATTCCACATTCTTCTACCAAATATATAGTGGTAAAAGGGCGTAATACCGGCTCCTACTGATGAGTCGCCAGTAAGCACGAAACGAATGTGCATGAGATTATACTTTCCTTTTATGCTGCCTTTGGTTTATTCTTCTGATGACAACTGAACTAATTTGTTACTAGGTTCGCAAAACCTAATACATACTTGCATATATATTAGCTCTTCGCAACAAACAGTATTTAAACTATTTAATCGTTGTTTACTTTGAGACCGCCAACTTGGGAAGCATATTCTCTTCCACTCAATCTCAGTACTACAATAGGTAATTCCATTCTATGTATGAACAAATTGTTTGTTGCTTAAACTCCATTTACTCTTACATATCCTCCTATTGTAAGTGCGTTAAATAATTGAAACAATAAAAATGAAATAAAAACCAAAAAGTACAGGATAAATTGCGAATTCATGCGTTGGATATGGAACTAGAGTCATTCTTAAGCCGGAGAGAACTGGCTTACGAAACATTTTTTTAATAACTGTGGCGACAGGGAAAATATTAAAGACTGAAAACACGACTGATAATAATTGAAAAATATGCACAATATTCGAAAAGTTTTATATTATTCCATTTTCCGTAACGATATATCAGATAAAAGAATATATTTTCCACAAAAAGGAGCGAATAGAAAGCTAAAATATTTGACATACTCACCATGTAACTCAGTGACGTCTTCAGCGCCTTGTTCGTCACTTGGTCTGTTTTTATCCGCAACTGAGGACTGGCGAATCGGTGCGGAGGAAGTTTTGGAAGTCGAATCTTTAGTGTCAGATGAAGATGAGGCTGCTGTACATACGGAATGAATAAATAAAAGACTGAAAATACTAGAAAAGTTTAGCTGATTAAAAATTGTTCGAAATGTTTAAATTAGACCAGATTCACCGTCAATCGTAAAACATGCATCGAAGTGTTATCAACATTACCATCATAAAAAGAATCGTATCAGCAAAGAAAATAATTGATATCGCAATTGAGATTGTTGAACCTGGCATAGGACAAAATTTACCTAACTTTAAATAACGAAACATTTAATGCTTAATGGTATGCAACATTGATTAAAGGGGGTATATTTCTATATTTTTTTGATAATAAGCTAATTAAGACTCAAAAAAAATTAGAACACCGCCATTGCGATAGTCTCACAATGAAGAGTGATTATCAAATCACAAATGAGATGTGGTGGCCTATCTGCCTTTAAAAAAACATTACGTGATTGTAAATTGAAGTAGAAAATTTCACGAATCTGAACAATCATCACCAACACAACAAAAAACAAAACCATACTTACAATTATTATGCCCACCACCCTCATCAACATTATCGTAATCATTATCCTCCTCCACAAGATCCTCATCCTCTTTCTAAGCAGTATCATTCACAGCACCGCTATCTTCATAATAATTATTGTAATCACCATCGTCCTATTGATCACCATTATCGTTCTGATCATCCTTTATCTTCATCATCATCATCATCATCCTCTTCGTCATCGTTCTCATTACCATCATACTCATAGATATCAGCATGTAAAAACTTATGCATCACTAACGCGTAACAATAGAAATATCAGCACTTATGTACACCATCAAGGAACACAAGTCCGCCCATTACTACTAAGGATGAATTAGTTAGACTTCCTTCTCTCGACGATTTGCCATCTACCGTTGATAGGTAGGGCCTATGCGAAGCACCTCGTTTTGATAAATTACTAACCTTACATGCTCTCAGTTGCCAAAACAATAAATGATGACTGTGCGGCAAAACCGAACATGAAACTTGACATTAGACAAGATCGCTGCATTGCGGTAGCAACAATAAGGCGTCAGTTACATAACTAGTCAGGATCACACCGTCCGTCATGCAGAAAATTTCTGTTGCTACGAGCTAGCTTAATGGTAAACCAATGATAAAAAAATTTGTTTTCTTTTTAAATATTTAAATAGTAAACTTAAGCAGAATGAAAGACAAATACGTTGTCTTGATGTTCTTATTTAATTATCATTGTTAAACATTCCTGAAGTTAGGTAAGAAAACAGAACAATGTTAGAAAAATGCTACCATCTGGTTGTCTGCGAACAAATGCCTTCACAGAGATATCGGCAGGACGAATGCGCGCAACTTCGTGCAAACTAATGGCGCCATCTATTGCTTGCTCAGGAGCTAAACGAATCATCAACGTGCCTGCTGGATTTGGATCTGGAAATTTTGCCAAACGTTCGGGTGTGTATCCCAACAGTGCCGACTGAGCATTAAATAATAAGCACCAACATAATTATACACGCCATTAGGCAAAAAGAAAGAAAGAAAATAATAGCGATTGAAACCATTAAATATACGTTAAGATATTACTACAAAACAATAGCATGCTCTATTCAAAACGCATATTAATACAGAACAGTCTAATTAAGTTACTTTTCATCAGATCACATCTTCACTATTGAGAAATTATGCTTAACAGAGATGGAAAATGGGGCAAAATTTCTGCAATGGTTGATTAAATCAATTGCAAAACTCCACACCAAATAAATCAGAAATCCGTATTTTTCAAAGCAAGGAATGACAAATAAATTAGAAATCTCATTTCATTTTTTAAATGAACTGAATATAAATTTGTGAATTATATGTGCACTGGTGTACATATATTTTTTGCGCTCATGTTTAGCAGTTGCTTAATTTCCATATTATTTTTTAATGGTCTATACAAAGAACAATATATATTTCGTTCAAGATGAGCAATGATGGAAAAAATCCGGCATAGAAAACTCTGCCGTATAAATATACTTTTGAAATAAGGTTATGATTCCACGAATCGATCATTTCTCGATTTACATTACACTTAAAAAACTGTACTTTAAACTTCAAACGGTACCATTATATTAGTCGGTATTAATAAAAAGAAACAGAAGTTGCTTAGTTAAGTTTCAAAAATCCCTAGTCACAATAACGAATTTTCAGCTCACTGTCTATTAATAGATTTCGTGCTTACACAATCGTAGAGTAGTAACAATCGCATAATAGAGGAAGGTAGCCATAGTAAAAAAAAGTAAATTTGTGCCTCTTATTAATAAAGACTTGGAAATTTGAAAATTAATTTTACCATTCAAATGTCCTACAGGAAATATGATTTACAGCGCATATGTATGCAATGTATTGTAGAACTCCGCAGTTGTACAGCATTTAAAATTTTCTACTGTACTTCGTAAAACGTAAAATCTACTTCTCGACGGGAGGAAAAACGATTTAACAACAGTAACACTAACCAGCATGAGAAGACTATTCTCCAAAGTAAAGCGTTGCTCGTCAAATACTCTAATATTAAAGTTCATATTTAACACGACTTAACACAACATAACATATATAATAGAATTCAAAACTCATCAAAGATGGCTCCATTATGGCCTATGGCCACACGGCGAAGTATGTCAACTGACCATAGAATAGCTAAATTCTTTCCTCACTGGAGCATTACACCTATTCAGATAATTCTAGAAGAGCGGCTTTATCCGTATATAAAGGGTAATATACGTAATCGAGCCTTGTATTGTTCAACTGCATTAATTCAGCGAAGAGGCTGAACATGCCAACCTTAGCCAACTCGTCTTTCCGTTTGATATCCTATAATGGAGCTGCATTAATTCCAACTTTTTTTAGTGAAATAGACATATGAAAAGGTCTCTCCCACTGCCCGTCCAAAGTGTATACCGAATGTGTCCATCATAATTTTTAATGTTTTAATAAAAAAATAATTCCAAAAAGCTATACCAAAGCGAGCCAGTATGTGATGAGTTCCCCATAAGGACAAAAGCGATCTAATGTATGAATTGTCTTTTCTACTTTATACAATCCTTAATTTATACTGACAAACGTATGTACATAATGTAACGGGTGTTTATATCAAGAAAGCAACTTTGATTTAAATTAATTGTTATCACCACCCGCGAGCTGTTTCCGCGGAAAATCCGGGCCACTGCGTCCATGTAATCCTGTGGCTGTTGTACCCTTTTGTGGAGGGGAACACACGCCGCGTCATGGTGCCGTCGTTGGGCTCATGTGGTATTTTATAGGAGATCCGATTGCCGGTCGGAAATCCACCACGCCCTGGTGACACCACCGCCATAGCCCCGTTAGCCCATGTACGATCGGCCATCAAAACATGGTTGACACCGTCGTACCACGTTGAGGTCTTTACGACGGCCACTGCGTGATGAGTTCCTAATATGGACGAAACTGGTCTACTATATGAAGTGTCTTTTCTACATTATACAATCCCTGGTTTACACTGACAAACGTATTTACATAATGGGGCAGGTGTTTATATCAAGAACGCAACTATGATTTGAAATAATTGTTTTTACCGCCCGCGCAACCAATGTTCATTTAATTAAAAACCCAGTGAAGCAACACACGAATAAAGGACAATAAATGTTAGTTTAACATTTAAAAATACGCATAACCAGAAAAATTTCTATTCAGATTTTAAAAAAATTATTCTTTTTATTATTAGGAAAAGAAAATACATTTAACAACTAAATTGGATAATAACCAGTTATTTAGTGAATACAAATCTATAATTTACAATCAGTCATTCATATAAATCCTCGATTTTCATTTTTTCATGTGGGCGGCAAATAGTCCCATTTTCCGTTTTATTTCTCCTTCTCGTTCGGGCTGATCTGTAAGTGTATGCGCGTAGGTGTGTGTCTGAGTGCGCGTAGATGTCAGTTTCGTTGTATTGCATTTATGTCTGAGACCTGGTCATTATTTTAGTTATGGATTGAAATTGGGCACTGTTCGCTTTGTGTTGTTACACAAAAATGTACGTTTTCCAAATGTCTTATATATATATATATATATATATATATATATATATATATATATATGTTATATATATATATATATATATATATATATATATATATATATAACTTGACTGCTTTCCAGTAGTACTGGCTGCGGTAGTATGAAGGTGGCCGACGCAACAGGCAAACTCCAACTTGTCTTAGAGCCAGATATTCCCCAACTTGAATGTCTTATCGATGTCATAGAAAATACATACCAGATGTGGCGATGAAATTTGTTAGTTTACATCCGTTTAGCCATACAAACAAGGCATATTAAATTCATTTACACTGGTAAATGAAACAATCTAAAGGAGTGACGAACGCTTTCGTCTACAGAAGGAACACATACTAAAGCCTAACCATTTTCTCAGCTGGAAATTGCCATTTCGCTTCAGCAAGAAGAAGTACATCTCCCAGCTGTCGATTAATGTCCACCCGAAGACGCAGACGCGGATTCTGCTCGGCTTCTAAAACTCTTAATAATGCCGAACGGGTAGCAGGAACAAGTTCAATCCAAACATCATCAGGAAGTCGATACTGATGTACTGGATCTAGAAACATAGTAAGATGTAAAAATGTTAAATTCGAATAGACATGAATCTGAAGTGGCTACAAATCTGAAATCTCCAAATATGGCAAAAATAGGTTAACTTCACCAGGAGTAGGATAAGCAAAAACGATTAAAGAGAATTCATTTAAACTCATTGCATACACATGATATATACCGTTATGCTGCTTTCATTGCCCTCGGATAGACATAGCACATTATGCTTCACTAAGTACAGCCGACGGTACTTCTCAGGTTCTCTACCAAAACGCACGAGCTAAAGGTAAAGCCAGAAGCAACGCTACTTACTGGTACCTCAATCATATCGCAAAATATATATCCACGCATGCATAACTGGCTCTTAAAGTGTACAACGGTAATACTGGATTTAATCTGTCTCAAATCCCAGTAACTTCAAAAGACCCTTCGTGCAGAAGTTGTCGATCTCCGTGTAGGATATGCCTTCTTACTGTAAGTTTGTAAATGAAATCAATCTATGGCAAGGTATGTCTCGTTAAGATGCAATTTCGCACAATAGTATTGCCATTTAAAAATATATCAGAGGATTTGCTTGCACAAGTGAAAAAATTAATATTTGCTAGGCCAAATTTAAAATATATATATATATATATATATATATATATATATATCAGTATAAACTAAGCATTTCAAGGTAGTAAAGACATTTATTAGACTGATTTCTTAGTTGTAAAAAACTTTTCAAGAACCGACCAGGACGAAGTATAATGAAGCTTATTATATGTACGTTATTAGAAAAATAAAAACATGATAGGAAAGAAAATGCAATGCAAAAAGTAGATCGGTTTAACCTTTCTTGAGAACTTATCCAGGAGGTATGACAAACTGGTCAGTTTATGTATCTTCTCGATGAACACTGTAAGAACACAAATGCAAATGATAACGCAATCCATAATTTATTGAATACATTCATTTATATATACCCGCTTGCAACCAAAATAGAATTCGATTGTTAAACAAATTTTAGAATGATGAACAATCGTTAATAATGTTAATAATAATTTAAACAAAAGAAAAAGTCTGTTCTATAAAAATTACCTAATGTACGAAAATGAGAAGTATTCAGAATCTAACATTACGAACATCGATAAACTGCAAATAGTATTCTGTAAGTAAAAGATTAAAAATGGCTCCAAACGTTAGTTGTGCTACAAACAAGTCTGTAAAATTGAAAATAGTTTCAGTATACATATATATATATATATATATATATATATATATATATATATATATATCCACTTTTATTTATAGTATTTACGGTTTTCTTTCGTGGATAGCAGATTTGCACTAACAGTTTCGCAAAGATCCGACTGATCCCCATTACCAAGTACACCTCGAAGTCGTCTTCTAGGTGGCTGGGTGCTGATTCGTCCCAGTCCTCCGGAGGCTTTAGCATCATTCATACTAACTATTATAAATGAGGTTCGATTTAATCTTCGTTGACTGGCTACGTTTCGGAGCGGTATTTCCCATTCCAACAGCAGGCCTCCAATCACACAAATTACAATACACGCAATAACCCAATTTAGCAGATGTGGTAACCTCGTTCCAAAACAGATCTATTTATATTTAAATTTTTGACTCTCTAATGGTTTGAAACAAAGAATGGTTTCAATAACTTAACTCAATATATGCATATGCATGGATTACATGAAAACACTCACTCTAAATGTGACGATCGCTCTGCGCAACCTGGAAGAGCATCATTAAAGAAATATTCGCTCTCCAAATTAGAGGCCAACCTATAAGCCAAAGATACTGGCCGCAGGCCCCATGAGGTTACAGAAGTGTAAAACAGGACTGTGGATTTATCCTATTTTAATTTCACAATGCATGCACGTGTGAAAGACCAGTTCCAACAAGCAGTACGTCTCTACGCGTATACTTCGTGTTAAATTGTACATATTATCATCAAAATAAAATACGTAAAAAAACTCTCAGAACGGGGTCTATTAGAGGGAAGAAAACATACTGTGCTAAATAATTAACGTTGTCAATCCGAAAAGAAACGAAAAGACTTTTTTCCAAGAATTATGATTGAGGTAGACAAAAGACTGACAAAAATATGTAACTAAAGGTAGTATAAAAATGATGACGTTTTTAACACACAAGCAAAAGGCTACCACGGAAAATGTCATTCAAAACTGAAGAAGCAGGAGAATATGGTGAGAAAAATGCAAATGATGGGGGAAATTAAACAAACCGACCAAGCATAGCGCCATCAACCTAATCAACCAATGAACCAATTTCGTGCAAAAAATAATTAACGACGTTTCGTCCTAACTAAACTTGTCTATCTACAAGCATTTTCAATGTACTGACTAAATTCCGATAGCATGACAAATATAATTGTTTCGTTGTTCCGCCTTTCACTCAATAAAAATCAGTGTAAGATACTAAAGGCAAAACAGTTTCAGTTAAATAAAGTCTCACTGGTAGTACAGGTGCTCCGAATATTCATTAGAATAAATTTATCGAATTTAATAAAAACAAGTAATGCATTTTAACCTGCGTAGATTATGGAAAAAGCTATAGGCAGTCAAATTTACCGTCACGTGTCTACCCTAGTAAACTTCATATTACGAAAGTCCACTGAATTTCTTGGAATCAAATTGCAATCTAAATTTAATGTTCCATTAAGCAGACATACATATTAACACTTCTATTGGTTACACACATTTTACTTTACTGAAATATCGGATGCATACTTTGTATGCATTCGCTCTCATGTGCATTGAGCAACTTTTGTAAAATTTGCTATTAAATAGTATATACATGACTTTAGAAATGATTCAGACAGTTATAATATCAATAACACAATTCACATTAGCCTATCCTGGTATCCACAATTACAACCAATGTAACTCCTAAACAGCATTCCAGTAAAATAAACTAATCCTCTACTGTCACATAAACATAAATTTTATAGTTATTTGTGGGCTGTTAATGAACATTAGATCGCCATTCCTTGTAAGGGGTATATATATTGCTGTAGCAATTTGGGCAATCACTTGATGAGTAAGTATAATCAAGTTGCGATCTTGATATAATCACCTGACCTTTATGTACATAAAATAAACTAAGCATTATGTATTGTTGAGAAGATAATTTGTCCAGTAGACTGATTTCGTCCGTATTAAGACCTCATTACGTACTCTCCAGAGTTTGCCATCCGGGCACGTCTGCTGCGGAATCTGTTGCTCTAACCACTGAGCCACCCTGCCACACGCTACACACAATTTTCAGCTATATACTAACTAATGTTTCTTAGTTAGCCCTTCCTCTATGTGAAGCCCATATGGCACATTTTATACCTAAAGTTCCAACTAACCACCCTTAATATGTCATCACAGAACAGACATCTCGCTACACGTGAAAGGTGTACTAAATTGAATATTTATAAAAGTTGCAAATAATCATCACGCAACGCACAAGTCGTTAGTAACTGGTGCTTCGTTTCTTAGGAAAATAGGAAAAATTTAAAAAGAAATAATAATAATAATGGAAAACGTAATTAATTAGACGAAGAATATTAAAATTGAGTGATATATGAGGAAGAGGATCTAGTTAATATGAGCATATTTGCCTAGATCGCACAAAGAAATGAATCAACCTAGACATATACACAACACCATTATAGCCAAGTAAGCTTTAATTCAAGGCAACAACAGCAATACAGCTTCCATACGATTTTCACCTTAACGCGTCATAAATACCCAAAAACAAAGTAAAGTGAAGATGGTTCTACGGCAACAATAGCTCAACAGAACTCGATTCGATGCCATATCGCGCAGGATTTCCGACTAAGAAACATGATACGCACGTGGACCCAATCCATGCAGACGAATGGGTTCTATATTACATTCTTACGATAATCTGGCGCTGAGTGAGAGAATAATGCCCCACTGGGAAATTAAATTGAAGGCAAGAAAGGAACGCTACCTAACCAATGCATTTGATGGAGCCTTATTTGTTTGTCTGTCAATGAGCCTTTGTTGCCCCATCACTAATACGTCTAAGGACGTCAGTGTTGGTTATTCGTAGTGCTAAGCTTCTCAAACAACAGTTGCCGAATACCTGCAAGCGTCCAAAATCATCAACTATGAAGAGTCAAGTCAAAATAGCAAATAAAAACACTGCTCGAAAAAATGCATTGTACACAAGATTCGTAAGTCAGAATGAAATGCTCGCATTTCTCCATATATAACAAAGGTTAGAGAAAGTTGCTTCAGCTTTCGCGATTCTCATGCTCATTTCATCACACATATTGCCTGAGTTATTGATACAGCTTCCAAGATATTTAAGTCCATTAGCTACGTCCAGATCTTCACTTTTCTGTCGCAGAGTTTATGTGAGAAGTTATTGATTCTCTGAAAGAATCTCATATATGTAGAGCGCGAGTTTCATGCCGACAAACGGCATAACGCCGGATAATCAACTTAAGGTTGTCTGAGCAGAATCTCGGTTTTACAATAATAATACAATATCGTATGTCTAGAAAAGATAGAATAATCTACCGCCGAGCACAACTTCGACATCTGCATCCATAACGTATAGAATAGTATTGTTCATAAAACCACCTACTACAAAATTAGACAAAAATAAGGGAAAGGGGTCAGCCTTTTCGTACATCACGGCTGGTAGTAAAGATGTGTGTTAATTCAATTAAACAATAATTGATTGTGCGGGTGACGCTGGCAATTCTTTAAATCAAGTTTGCGAGCTTGAAAAAAACACCAATCCCATTGTAATAAATCAGTGATCGAACAACATAACAAAGTGCGTACGATTGACGGTAGTTGTGTTATGTTGTTTAATAAAATAGGATTGGTGTTTGCTTCAAGCTCGCAAACTTGATTCAAAGTATTGTGCGTTAATTCGCTTTATGACTTAGGGCGATCAGAATTAATATGTAAAAATTTAGTAGACACTCCAATTTTCGACAGAATATCGAATAGAGTATTGCAATACACTGAGTCAAATACACCCTTGAAGTTTAGAAATACGGCTATTGTAGAACGGTGATTAAAATGTCACCGATCATGTGCAGCCTACAGGTAAAAATAATGCCTATACAAAATCGTCAATGTGGGAATCCGGCTTGTTCTTCTCTAGCATTGGATTCACGCGTAGTCAGACGGCATAAGACAATCGAAGCAAATAACCCAAATTTGAATGGAATAAAGCACGGTGATTATCGACAAACTACGATTGCCCATATATAAGATATAAATTACGGCGCACCCACTCAAACAAACCGACATGATCTCTTCCACAATATAATACGGAAATGGTTATTCCTCGCCCAGGAAATTTTCGCCAACTTCCTTAAATATGTTCGGAAGCATATCATCGGAGCTTGTGGCTTTGCGAAGTTTAAGAAATATGATTGCATTCCGTATTTCTAACTCTGTTTGTCGTTCTAGATCAGCGTTCCACATAATTTCGGGGATAAAGACTATCTCTACTGTTCTGTGTATACTAACATATATATATATATATATATATATATTCCTATAATATAATATTGCTTCTTCAGGTAGCATGGAGTCTGTTCTTTAGTGACATATCAGTGGTGTCTAATTTGAATTTTAGGACGAAAGGCAATACTGACCGAAGTTAAAGTTAATATAATGAATAAAAGTTTATTAAGTGCTCATCATTGGTGGCGCAGCGGATTTGTTGTAAAATTGAAGCTAAGGTGCCGAAGTTCGAGCCCCAGTCGCGTTAAATCTGGCAAGTACGTGATGAGTCTCTAATAAGAACGAACTCTTTCTATTTGATAAACTGGATTTGCTACTACATGCAATATATATAGTCAAGGATATAAACAATAGTTTTCAACATGGTTACTTTAATTATTTAAATCTTGGTTGCATTCATGATATAAACACCAGTCTCATTATATGCACACCTATGTCAGTATAAACCAAGCATTGTATAATATAGAAAATGCAATTTATCCAGTAGACCGGTTTCGGCCTTATTGGGAACCCTTCACATACTGTCCAGAATTTCGCCGCAAACGGCGCTTGAAACTGGGCACGTCTGCGTGATAAGATCTCAATAAGGAAAACCCGGTCTCCTGGATAATTTGCATTTTCTACGACATGCAATGCTTCGTTAATGGTGACAAAGGTGTGCACATAATTGGATTGGTGTTTATAGCAAAATAGAAATCTTGATTTAAATCATGTTTATCACCACCTGCGCCACCAATGTTCGTTTAACTATGGTTACTTTCAAGTTAAAAGCCAAATATATCGAAAGCAGACTCTAGGAAATTGCAGCTGTGTACTACATGGCTGTGGATTTATATAATTTAAAATTGTACAAATATGCTCATAAATACTTGCATGTGTATGTGAAAGACCCGGTAACAATAGATATACGTGTCTACGAATATGCTTCGTGATAAATTATAGGTATCAGAAATCATCACACTATAATACGCATAGCACAAATACTCCGAACGGGGTATATGAGAAGGAAGAAATAAAGCAATGCTCGATAATAAACACTGTTATTGACAAACAGATCCACAAGACATTTTTCCAATGATAAAGATTAAGATAGTAAGAGAGGACTGAAGTTTCCAACACGCAATCACTAAGCTAACATCGAAAATGTCAATTAAATTTCAAGAATCAATAGAAAATACTAATTAAGATGCAAATGATGGAACAAAATTAAGCAGGTCGACCAACCAAAGAGCTATCGCATTTTTTATCCAATGTATCCCTTCCGTGCAAAAAATAATTAGCGACATTTCATCCTAATTAAGCTGTCTGCCTTTGAACATCATCAAGATATGAATTTTTATCTGATCGCGTGACAGATATTTTGTCTTTGCTTTGACTTTCATTCAATAAACTGCAGTTTAAACTGCGTTAAAAAACAGTTTCAATTAAATAAAGTAACAAGCATAGCACAGGTGTTTAGAAAATCGATTAGCTGCTGTATAATTTATAAACAGTCGTGATCGTAAGCTCGGGAGAGCTTTAAAAATGTTACTCTAATATTCTTTTATACAGAATATGCTTGAAAAACAAAATAGATCTAGCAGTACGAATAACTACAATCTAATTTACAGGGTCCGAAACAAGTCACTTCAGACTATTCTTGTATCTACTATTACTTAAAATCATTGCATTAGTATAACAAACTGGGGCCTTACTGCCACAAAAATGATGAGTTCAGACGGTGTTAGTCTAACCAATCCTCAATTAACTTACTAGTATTCGAAAATGTAACAGCGTTGAAATTCCATCAGAATAGAGCAATATCACACAAAGGAAGACATCCGATCCCACCAACGTTAAAATACAATCACAAGAGCTGAATTTTGACAACTATTTCCATATAAAAAAATAATTTAAGGGAATTTTATAGTTTAAAGATTTAGTGTGAACCATAACAATTTAATGGAAGTTTTCCTATAGCGTAAGGCGACTACACAAATATTCCATTTTTAGATAGAAAAAATCTTCAAGAACGAAAAATAAATTTTGACAATCGAACATAGCCTTCTGTACGAACTTCTTTATGGTTTTGGTTAAGGCAATCCCTAATTACCTCGAACAAGTATTAACTGTATCACATGTGTGTGTGTGTGTGTGTGTGTGTGTGTGTGCATTTTCATAACTGTTGTTTTCATCTAACTAATTTAGACCAGAGTGGCTAAATAATAATTTATCAATTGCATGCGTTAACTATTCGTTTTACACACTCAATATAAAATGACGTAACTGAGATGGACCTCACTTTCAGGTGGGGGAGACTAATAATTCAGAAGCACTCGTCATAAAAGTTAGGCCGAAATGTTTTGTCAAAAGAAAACTACTGGAACAATGAAAGCTGCGTTAATCAAAACGCAGATCGGATAATTTCAATTAATCTAGGTTCGCAAATGGAAACATCATTCATGTATTAACCGTGGCCGAAAACTTTTGTGGCCAATCCGCAAAGTTATTAGTTTGATTCAAGTAAAAGCGGCAAATTAGATTAAATAAAAAATTTTGTATAACCACCAAAAAAAACGGGCGCCACAGATGTGCCCCACCTGACGACAAGTATGCTCTAACCCATACAAAATGCCCACGGAAGAAGATATCATGATTTTTGGCACGGTGAATTCCAGGGGGGGGGCATTGCCAATAAGGCCAAATAAACCAGGCCTCCTCAATGCACGTTATTTTTCGCTTGACTCAAACAGTTTTTTCGTCCATTCAGGCGTCTTTAAAATAAATTAATAAATATGATATAAGAAATTCTGCTTTTAAAAAATAGTCATCTACAAATATAATGATACATTCACAATATCCACAATAACCGTGTAATCAAGCACGATCTTCAGACGACTGAAAATGTTGCTTAATTATTACCAGGAGGAGAGGTGGCGTTGACGTCTTCATGCGCAAAAAGAGGCTTTCTGCAGCTTCGTTAATTTCCAATCGGTCCAAAGAAAGAGCATTGGTCTAGTCAGCAGAATAACTCAAGCACTTCTGGAACCCTCAGTAATGGAAGCTAAGAACTGCAGTTAGTACATGCAAACATATTCCGAAAAGAGCACAACCAAAGTGACAGCTTGTCTGCATGATTTGAAAAATCGATTTTGCGGTGGAAGTAGGATAATTGAAAATATATGTGGATGTTAATACACGAACCTGAGCAGGCACACACCCCAATATTTTTTAAGCTTTGGAACTAACGAAATCGACCAAAATTTCAACAATAAGACAAGGCTCATTCGTAAATGCAAGATAACGAAAATCAAATTAAAAATATCAATAAATAAGATCGAGTGAAAGTGACTGTTTTTAACGCATAGATTCAACGATGAGCGTAGGAACCCGCTTGATTGTCCTGTTATTTTAGTGCACATATTTACGAGTTAATAACTAGATAAGAAACAGTATAATTGTTCATGATCAAAGAAAATTAAATGGAACTACGTCAATTATGCTGGAACACACTTGTGGATATTATATTCATCATCAAGACTGCAGATTATTTAGGTGGTTTTCTAGTTATACAGCGGAGAAATACTGTTATTGTTTTTTCACCAAGTACGTATGGAGCCCTCTATTTGATAGACTCCGATTTACGTAAGCATATCTGAAAAACAAACAACTCCGAATACGGTTTCTAGTAAAGAAAAGTGGCAACGTAAGAAGTCTACAATTCTAAGTGTACTTCATGTACAGAATACATTATAATTTAAAAATTAGTTACTCGTCAGTTTACAGATCGACAATTTTAAGTGTGCAGCATTTACTTTTGGTAGACAACTATTGTCGACCAACAAAAATATTCACTTTGGCAGTATTTCCAGAATCTAAAATATATTGTATAATTTATGTCCATTGTGTATTAGGTTTTGCGCACCTAGTAACAAATTAGCTCAAATATGAGTAGAAGGATAAGCCAAAGACAACATGAACGGAAAGTATAATCTCGTGCATACTGAAGACTCATCAGTACGAGCCGGTATTATTCCCTTAATACACAATATATTTTGGTGAGGAATATGGTAGAATAGGACGGAACGATCTCCTATACGAATGTGTAAACCTGCAGTAATGAAGCTCTTCGACAATATGACTTCAAAGACAACTCACCATACATAATGTATACACCGAGTCTGTAGAGGGTAACAACACTATGGCCATTGAACTTTAGCATACATTGAAATCAATCGTGTTGGTACCATGTACCTACTCGGCAACTACATTGTTATTACCATGTATTTTTCGGTACCATAATGTTGGTATCGGGTATTGACACAATAGCCATAGTGTTGATACACTTTACTGACACTTGATATATTATATATAGTAAGTTGGCTTTAAATTCACATTATAGAAAACTTTATATGAAGTTAGCTTCAATACCGAAGGTTTCGCATTGGTATTGTAGATTGTACAATCTAAATTTCCCACACTCCTCGGCCAAATATATAGCGGGTAAAGGGCATAATACCTGCTCTACTGAAGAGTTCCCAGTAAGCACGAAATTAATGTGCACGAGATTGTACTTTCCGTTCATGCCGTCTTTGATTTAGCCTTCCTGTCACATTTGAACCAATTTGTTACTAGATGAGCAACACCTACGACACGATAGCATATATATTAGTTCTTCGCCACAAACATTATCTGACTAATGCCAATCTCAAGTATTGAAGTGTAATGCATTAAATCACAATAAAATACACATAGCTCTCATCAGTGTTGTAATTAAACTAATGAGGATTCACTATAATATTACCTCTTCTGGTGCAACTAACCTATTAAGTGAGCAGATTTCACGCAGTCATGACAAAATACGAGTTATTTTAACAAAGATGACAGGTTTCATAAAACACACAGAGAGACTGACAAATGGTGTACTCCAGTGGAACCAGTGGTCATGGAATCATAGAATCATGTCATTTGTATATTTTCGGTTTCAGGAATTACCACGTATGGCTGTATTTATAAGTTATAACGTACCTAATAATAAGTTTGTTCAAATAGGGCCACCATGAAAAATATTTATTCTCATAATCATCGCTGCTTCAATACAGCAGCCTTTAGTAACTGATGCTTCACTATCATATAACTATGGGAAAAGAAGTAATAATGACAAAAATGATAATTTAAAGGAAAACTTTTGCAGGAGAATAAATTATGTAGAGGTTACAGATCGGACAGAGATTTACCTGGGCAACACACAAACGTTGGGCAACCTATACCCCCAATCAACAATATTATGACCAAATCAGCTTTAAAGTAATTCAAAATCGAAAATAGAGTTTGGTTACGAGTTCCACTGCAACGCTTCATAATAACGACTAAACCACGCAGTAAACTCTATTTAACTAAGAATGGAGTGATAAAGAAATTCCACTAGAAATCTGCAATAAGACCGCCATTGAACTCGACTCGATACGACATTGTGCGGAGTTGCCTAGAGAGAACAGTTATTCTCATAATTCTAGTAGAAAAACGGGTCCTACACTCTTTAATGTGATTGTAGATGACTTAAACTGTTTCTAAAATGTCAAAAGTTGTCCACTTCGCTTCCTGTACCATGTTAGCGTTGGCTGAGAGAATAATGCTCTACTGAGAAATCGAATCGAAGGCATACACGAAATGTGATCGAGCCATCGCGATTGACGGAGCCGTATTTATTTGTGCGAGGAGCACATGCTGGCCTATCCAAAAATACGTATTCGGATGTCATCGTTGTTTATGTGTTGGTGATAACGTATATGACCATTTTTTTCAAACAACTGTGGTAGAACAACAGTGAGCATCTAAGAATGCTCTCACTAAAGGATCAAATTTAACTTGTATAGAACAAAAGTGTACGCGCAGATGCACTGTAAACAATCCCTTTGAGGCAGAGTAAGATATTCGCATTACTCCATAAATAGGCTCGAGAAAATCATTCTACATTTTGCAATTCGCATATTCACCTTGTCACTCATATTGCTTGAGCTATTGATAAGGATGTAAACCTGTCAACTATGTCTAAATCACGCTGCAGTGAGAAAGTTGGAGTGATCTGTGCGTGATACTGAAGAAGTATCTTACACTTAGGGGGTTCCAATTTCACACAAAAAGGAGGAACGTCGACTGTTTACCGATTCATGCTGTCATGAGCAGAAACTTAGTTGTCGAATAATAATACAATATCGTCAGAATAGTCAAGATCGACGAAACTACCGCAGGGAAAAACTTCGACGACTGCATCCTGAACGCATGGAAGATCAAAGTTAGAAATATCATCTATTACAAAGTAAAAATATGGTACATCCTTTACGGACAGAACGCAACCAGAAACGCTTGTATAGGAATCACATACAACATTTGCAAATTTAGTGGGCATATCGCTTATGACAGAAAACGAAACAGAGCATAGCGGCCCATTAAGTCAAAATTCTGCTGTTCCTTACCTGTCTTGAGGTAAATATATTGGTTCTACAAACTCGTCATGTCCGGAATCCGACTCACTTATTTCGAGTAGTTGATTTATGCAACGCGCATTATACATTGTCACAGGTCCGTGGTTGTCATAAAATTATTCCAAGAACACATTCCTGCTTGCAGAAACTATTATGTATGCATTTATATATTATGTGTGTCGTATCTCGTCAGTTTTAAGTTATTTTCACAATGAACATTTGAAGACTGACAAAATCATGAGCCTGTCTATTTTGATTCTAATGGCTTGAACTAAGCTCCAGGGCCAAGCAAGCAGCACCACGCACCACTTTCATCCTTACATTTCCTAGTCTGTTGCAGCAAATTATTACGGCGATAAACAAAACCACGAAAAGCATTATTCTACGGTTTAACAAGGTGGTCAATTGTATGCCATATATACAGACGAAATTCATGATATCAATGTTGACAGAAGTGGCTATGCCAGGCCTGTCATCGTCGTGAGCACTTTGTTTTGCTACTTTCTGGATAAATGACCATACATACAATTAAAATGCCTCATCAAAACTAAGCTCGTTGCACTTTTTATAAAAAAGAGCACCCAGTAATAATAATAATACCATGCGATAAGTAATTTGAGGAATAACAAGCGAAGGCGTTCTATGTGGGATTCCGAAACGTAAGTTTGTCGGAATTTCCAAATTCGCCGGAATAGAAATTTTATGTTGGTAACGCTCACAAATATTGGTTTTGCATTTATATTCCTGCGGTGCCTTCGAGCTACACGAAATAATCAGGATTAATTCTGATAGAATAAAACGCATTTCGTGACAAATGGTAAAATTATTGTCTCATATAACGTTTTTTTATTCCACCAGAACAGGTCAGTCAGTCTGCTTGTCTACCCAGGTGATTATCAAATTGCATGCATCGGTTGTTTGTACGGAATTGAACAATTCCTTTATATTGCAGCTTGTATATGACTTCTTTATGCCTCAGCTACTTCATGTAAATAGGCAAACACAAATTCACATAAATATTTTGCCTTCAATGCCGAAAGCCGCAAATGAAGGCTAGTTTTCGTAATAGGCTAGTTGAAGGAGAAATCAAATTTCCATGAATGCTTCTCACGTCAAATACGATCTGTAAAAACTATAGATACGACTAATAGATTAACAGGTCAACAAGCTAGATACAGTTTTTTAAACTTCTTTCAATGATCAAAATATCTCTAAATCAACCGAATCATTCTGAAAGAGTCCTACTGCCTTGTAATAATGCCCCCCAATGCGTGAATCCATTTTCACCAGATATATTTCTGCGTAAAAAGTCTCATTTAAGACTGTTGTCTCTAGAAATCGACAAATTGTATATCGTGACAGGGGGTAGACTGGTTATGGAAACACTTTCCACGAGTGCGTCTGGTAACTGACAGATCAAGACAACTAAACGAGGAAAATAATATTTATACCATTCATTCTTGATAGGCTCGCAGTTTTAAGGAAATTCTGTGAAGAAAAACAAACAATCTACCCACAAAATAGCGTCTTATTTGCGTGCTCCTATGTCGACAATAAATAATTAATACAAATTTCTAAACTGAATTCACCTAATATAGAATGACTGTATCCCGATATTAAATTCACGGTTCAGGGTAGCGTCGCAGATACAATTACCTAACTAACGCCAATCGTCAGGCCTTAAATTCCAAGAATTATGTGCCAAAGCATAGAAGGTAATGCTCATCTATGAAGCATTAACAAAACTACGTTAGACAAAGTAAGAGAACAAAAAGTCAATGCATTCTCATGATATCGCTTTCATCCAAAGCAAAATCGGAAATAAAAAAATCACAGCACTACATATATTTTAGCATAACACAGCAACAAAAGTAGAAAATAAACAATGGAATAAAACCGCAAAGAGAATATTAGTCAGAATCATTAAACTTATTCATTTACAGTTGCACGCAGAAAAAGCGCAATCTGTTAATTTGTAAAACTTTCCCCTAATCACCGAGAGTAACCAAATGCGAAACTTAGATGCAACAGTTAATACAGGAGACATATCCTATCTTATTTCTCAAATGAACAAAAATTATCTCAAAGAGGAAAGTCATACATCCAAAAATCTCTTAAAATTTTATATTTTAGAATGCTTAATATTGTAAACGTATAGTGATAAATACATTTGGATAAAGCCTAACGAAACACTTACATGGCGAAATTTATTTTTCATTTAATATATACCGTTATTATTATACATTGCTGATAATTTGTTAGTCTAAATGAAGCAACAAACTGGATACTTTATGCACATATTTGTTATTGAAGAAACGCTACCATAATACCCAATACTCCCAATTATGAGGCAATAATTTTTCACGCAAATTTTCATATATTACAGTTTGATATTTAGATTGATTTTAAACTATAGAACCAACAAAAACAATGACGTAAAAACCTGTGAAAGCAAACAAATTAATTTTTTTTTAAACACGAAATTGACAATTGTTCCACATTCCTCATCCAAATTTATATTGAGTATAGGGCGTAATACCGGCTCCTAATTGTGAGTCTCCAGTAGGCAGGAAACGAATGTGCACATGATATTGTACCTATCGTTCATGCTGACTTTGGTTTAACTTACTGGTCATATTTAAACTAATTTGTTACTAGGTGCGCAACAACATATATTCAATAACAAGCTAATATTTTAGGCCTAATTATGTAATCTTTGAATAATAAGTTAACAAACATATATAGTAAACAAGCTAATTTAATCAGTAATACAATCGAAAAGATTTGCAGCTGTTTGTTGAAAAAAATTTGCAGACATTTAAATCAGGTCTGTGGAAAAGAGGTAAAAACTAAGCACTTTTAATTTGGCTAATTGAACAACAAAGAAAACTAATGTTGCTCACACGTACTGATGCATTTCGACCTTCAACAGTCATTAATGAATCACGACGACATACAAATCAAACTCGACCTAAACGTAATGTATGAAGAATCAAAAATGCGGCTTTCATCTAAATCGTCCCACATGCCTTGTGCTTTACTGGAATGTCGTCTACACAATTTCTATGTAATCACGAACGTGACTTTTGACATTAACCTGGTAATAGTAGGTTTGTAGAAACAAATCCAATATCTGTAAAACAAATAAGTGATCTTTGGAATTAACTCGGATTACAGGAATAAATATAAATGGAAGAAATGGCAAAGAAAATAACTTGAAAAAAATTTCCTTCAGGAACACATTTTCATAAATAATCGATATAATAAACTTAAACTGACGTATATTTAAAGCAGGATGAAGAGTTTGATTTGCATAATCAAATGAAAAATTCATGAGAAGAATAGACGAAGAACATTATTATCTTTAAAAAGTAACTGTTCTCACTTCATAGAAATTGTGCGACCGACATTCCAGTGCAGTACTATGTATGCGATATCACTAGGGATATATGATTTTCAATATCTTGTTTATATACATAGTCAATTTTCCGTCCGGTTCCGATGAATAATAGGGATGCATTAAACACGCCAATCCGTTTGACTGATGGTAGTTTTACTATTTTATGTGACTAGTTAACTAAAATTTGTCTGGTATCAATCTTAAGTTCAGAAATTTGATTTAAATAATTGTTGACACTTGCTACACAATTAACGATTAACTTGTATCAAAAGAATTTAAGCAGTTTCACAGGGAAATAACCTAAATAATGAAGGCTAGTGCAAATGCAGGAATGACGATTGTTTTCAAGCTGAAAATGTCGATTCTACAAAATAAAATTATCATTACATGTGTGTTCATGTTAATATTTTAGTGAACCAAATGTGCTACTTAAAGTAAGCAGATAAAATTAATAGTATTTCAGCAATAACAGTACTTACCAACAATGTTGTTTAATTGTTTCAGGATAGGACAGACAGGTGTTCGAATAAGCAATCGCCTCCCATTATACTTTACACAAGTCATACTAGAAATCAAAAACAAATAAACAAATCATTCCTTTTTACAAAATCCAAAAGCCATGAAAACAATTTGCTGTGCACATGATATAAACAATTAATTGCATAACTAATTTCTTATTAGGTATGAAATACCTAATTCGCAATACCATAAGCTGCCTGTTCTAATTTAGAATAAAACTACCGCCATCTACAATTAAACAATCATTGATTGTGTGCGAATGGCGGTAGTTTTTCTTTGTTATTTTCCAACGGGTTATATACCGCCATCTACCATTTTATTTTTTTAATATTAAGCAAACAATTCAATATAACCAATATATTTCCTTGACAATATTTTAGAAAAATATATTTTGTTAGACACTTACTAATGTGAATACGAGCAGATTAGATTTTCACATCGTCAACAAGTCCCAAAATTAAAGGCTTCGTGCTTATGAACGTAATACGCGCATGATAAATAATTCTAAAAACTAGTGAAATGTGAGCACACGATTTATTGGTACATAGGAGAACTTCTTATTCTAATTTCCTCATGTACCGGAAGGAATCATTTGTGTTATAGACTTCTACGATTTCCGCAAATTGCGTTGAATTTTAAACTACGCTACCATAAAACAGCACTGTATCGATATGAAATACTAATTCATACACACATATATGCACACATGCATACGCATATACCTATATACATACATACATAAATCCATACATATAAACACACAAACATACCTAAACGGAGGTTTATATCATTCACATGGTAGGTTCCAGAGTGGCATATGCCAACAACATAAAATTAACCAGACGTCTCCTGTGTACCCGGTTTTCTGACAGACTCCCACAGATCATTATTTTTCGGTTAGTGAGGAAAATGTGCTGCGTGATAAAGTAACCGACATCGTGAATAATAGATTCCAACCAAGAGTACATTGCTCTAACCCCCTGGTGATTCATCGGATTTGCCTCAATTGTCTGACGGGGTGGATGTGTAATAGTTACTCGTGGACCTTACACGAAAACTAGGTCATTTATTTCTAGTAGGGAGTTGAGATTGTATTAGTCTGACTCCTTCCCATTGGTCTATCTGTTGTATGAAACTTATCGCATTCTTGACCTTTTCTTTGGTGTGATGGCTTTTGTCCTTTTTAACAACCCTCAAGAAGTAGATAAAGATATTCTACTGAAGCATGCTTTAGGAAGAGTCGGCTATTTTAAAGCATTAGATGTTTTATAAACTAATGCAAAGTAGTAAAGTGCAGGCATGTTAAATTGATTACTAAAAAAGTAACTCACCCAGTTTGTACCAGTTCATTAAACTTTTCACCTAGTCGATTATCCAGAGCTATAGAAATGAATTAAAATATTACTGAAGTTATTTCAGTTTACAGTTTTAACAGAGTATTAACTAACTTTAAGAAAATTAGAATTCAAATGTCGATTTTAACTTGAAATATGTAAACATAATAATATTTAAAAGCATATTTCCTGTTGCAAAACATTCTAACGCTCGTTTAATGAATCTTTATTGGTCTTTTCTCTGAAGGTTTATTTAAAATCAATGTCTCTTTTAAATCACTCGTTACACTTGTATAACTTTTGGGAAAATTTCTAAAATCAAAAATTTATTTCATTTATATCAATATTATTGTTAGGACATACGAGCCTGTAACGAGCACATTATTCCAAAACTTCAGCAGAATACAACAATTCGCGTGTAATTAAGACCCTGTATATTTGGGTGAGGAATGTGGGGAAATAGGACGGGACGTTATTTTCCTACATTCCTCACCCAAATATACGGTTGGCAAAGGGCGTCATACCGGCTCCTACTGAAGAGTCGCCAGTAAGCGCACAACGAAAGGCCAAGACATTGTAAGTAGCAACGACAAAAGTTAACAGCCATTAGCGAATCAATCTGCAAGAGTCGAGAAGCATTGTCTTGAATGCCTAACTAATACCCCCTGGTTGTCAGTCGGGAAACTTATGGTATAGTCACCAGAAATATAACCAATGCTTAATAAATAAAATTATATATTACGCAAACGAAGATCTAGGTCTCACGCGCTGGCATTCATGAAGTAGCAAAATAAGATATTTCATTATCCAGGTGTCAAAAGATTGCGTGCATGCTGAATACAACTGAATTGGCAAAAACACGCGGAGGCATGAAAAAACCTTCGGCTATAACAAAAACACAACTTAAATGAAAAACCATAAGCCGGTTGAAAAGTGGAACAGCAGACATATAAACAATTGAAAACCGACTGACTGACATTTCTTAATACGCGCACGAAACACAGCATAGTTAACGACAGCGTATATCTCGCGTACATGTTGCGGCACTTCAGGCGGGAAGCGTACAAAGTTGCGCACTTTTCGCCATGTCTGTGAGAAGAAAAAGCGTGCTTGTTCCTTTGTTTTACCACCAGCTGGTGAGTTTAAGTCATGTAGGGCGTTTTGATTTGTAGCACTCAATCCAGTTACCCCAGTGCCGGTGTTGCCATCACAACAGGCAGCCACTGCCGCATCTCTGGCACTGGCCAAGTTAGCGCTTACAATGTTTAGTGTGCTTTTCTCACATCGGTTGTTGTATGCCTGCCCAGACGACGAGGTGTCCGTGCGATATCCACGCGAACGAATGAATTTTGTTATCTCATTGATATTTCGTCCATACTGAGCATTGGCGCATTAATTATGAAGCCCGAATTTTGGAAAAATAAAAACATTTTAGTCTGCATAAAAAGACTCGATTTTAAATAACAGAATATGCACTGATTTCACGAATGTTAACAATAATGCAATATAATATACAATAAACGAAAACCAAGTTCTTTCGCACGGTGAGGTCCAAACGAACCAATGCCAAAATAACCAATTAGACATTACCAATGAATCCTGTTTGTTGTCAGAATCTCACATATTTTCGCCTATTTAATTGTCTCATGGTTATTGACAGTATGGTGCGCCGTTATCAACTAACTGATATTAATAATAATGGTATCCATCTAAGAGAAGGCCTGTTTACGCCTCATGGGATTCCAAACAACTGCCGGAGTTGATTCGATGGATTGACGTTCAAGATGTGAAACTGTTTTCAAATAATGTCCCTAACAGTGAAAACGACATTCCAAGATAAGATTCAATGGCGACGGAACGTCAAAGAACGATAATATATAACTAATTAGTTTGTAAACTTTATTCTTGAAGGATGCCTCCTGACGTTCAGCTGTTATAGAATCAAACTAACCCGAGTGTATATATCGATCCACAAAGCTGTCTAGGTACTGTCATGTGTAGTGTGCCATCCCTCAAGTCGTCGTAGTATAAAATTAGCGGGATACTTAAAAGCAGTAACTTAGAACAAAACAATGCGCAAAAAGGATGATGTATGAATGATTGGATCTATTCCAAAATCAAGACTAAACCTCGTAGTCAACGCAGCCATAAATACACAACACACACTTACCTAGTAAAATGACAGTTATGCTTTAGAGATCTAGCAATAAGTATAAATGAAACAGATTAAACTAAATTTACCACTTGACTTAATGATTGTGAAATTGTTTGTGGGGCGTGCATCCCATTGAATAAGGCTTCTTAAACCGGAATCCGTATTATACGAAATAAATTGAATACAGTGAATGCAAACATGTTGTTGGACATAACATGGGTCAGGTAAATACTTTACGGATGTCAACGACTCGTATTCGCTGCTGATTACTCGCATTAGTTATGCTCTTCAAGCAAAAACGATCGAATGCTTGTATGTGTCTAAGATCTTCGTCTCTGAAAGATAAATTATCACTAATGTATAATAGCACTGCACGGTCATGGAGCATTGCACGCACGATCTCTAAGACAAAGTGAAACATTTTTGTTTTTCATGAAATGACGAAGTTTGAAGAAGGCCGCTATAGCTTTTGCGATTCTCATACTAACACCGACACTCCTATGGCCCGAGCTAAGAACACAGCTACAAGATATTTCAGCCTTTCAACAAATTCTATGTTTGCAACTTTAAGGTCATTGTGTAAATTTAATACCGAAATATTAAACGACGATTGCTAATCAATTCTGAATGCCCATAACAGAATTTCGGTTATCAAAGAATCATTTGATAGCCTTCACTGCCGAGGTTGACTAATCTACAGCATCATTTATAATTAATCACTGAACCACCCTACCTCCTGGCTTAGTATATTCCATCTCCATCCAGCAAACACGAACTTCAAACAAGATAAATTTTGATTAATAAAGTTTGGAAGTTTTCATTTTTAACAAATATTTAAAACGCAATAAAAGCAGCAACGCCGTCAAGTTTTACAATATGCACAAGCGAGTAAAGAAGCGACTCGCGTTAGCTTCATTCGAATAACACCAACGGTCCTCCATACGATTAGTGCATAAAATTGTCTGAAGATATGCTCCGTTTTTAACATGAACTTTTACTTTATTTTAGCGACTTTAAAGGATCCTTAGCAGAATACGATTAAGAGCTTCTTCTCTCTTTCTATCACAAACCAATGGTATTTCTCTCACTTGGGAGTATTTCAGAAATATGTCCCGCTAGACGTTCAATACTGAAGTCTCTAAATTCTACATAGGGAATCTGTACCCGGACCCTTCTCATGATCTCATTCTAGTCGATTTTATCCTAGTCATTACGAACTTTATTTATCTACACGAGGCACTGCTATAAAGCTGCTGAAAGTATTTTGCTTTATCAGCGTGTACCAGGCCCATTGTTATCAATATCAATAACCAGTAGTTGGACACCGTCTCACTGACATATAATCGTACCTGCGACACACATCGTGATCTTTTCAATCGTCTGGATAAACGACTTTTTGCCAAATAAAATTTATTATTCCTCTTTTTTAGGCTATTTTCAGCGAAAAAAACTAACAGTAAAACTTAGGAATTAATCATCAAAATCAAAGTAATTCAATGATGTTTGTTACTGTGAATTTGATTTATTCATCAAAATTAACGACAATCATGGTAGAATAATTATTTCTCAAATAAGTAAAATATTTATTTACAAATATTTAAAAAAATCTTATACATGTAACATTAGTGATTTCACACAATTCTTTCAATAGCTACAAGTGAGTAGAAAACAAAATTAGTTCGTGATATTTTAAGCCGGTACAGCAGTTGTTAAGATGAAGTGGAAGTCCTCTTATTAAATGTATAAGGTGATTAAATAATCATAGATAGAAATAAATGTTGGAAAATTACATGACATAAACCAGCTCAAATTATTAACCGTATTAGTAATACATGTAATCGCATTTCAAAATTACAATTTTTACGGCTTCAAAGAAAATTCTTCTATCTTCATGAGTCCAGACAGTTCTGTATACTTTAGAAGATGTTTCTTCTCAAAATCAATAATAAAAACATACCAGTCCCCTTCTTAGTTTCATCTGGTGTAGGAGCAGCTGCAATTACTGCAGCATTAGCAAGAGCCGTACGGCGAGCTTTAACGGTTGCAGCAATATTAGGTGGATCGTCTATGTTATGAGGCAACATTGTCAAAATTGACATACATAAAATTCGCACGAATGATTATATTTCTCCATCTTAATAAAAATGCAATAAAATTAATACATTAAGTTTATAGAATAAAAAAATTACTGTAAATTAATTTAACAAAAACAATATAATTTTTAATTGTATATTTACTTTTTTGATAATTTGGTATATGAAGCAACAGACGTGTTTAATCTTTATTGTTTTATTTTAAATAGGAAAAATCAAATGAGAATGACTTTCATAATTAACACACTTTAATTATCAAACTGTAAACGCCCCGGCTTCAAGTAAATGCCGTACGACGTTACAAACTCGGTTAAGGTGCTCTGAATAGAGATTAGTTGCTGATATGGGGGCCCTTAAGAGGGCCAGGTAATACGTTCGCTTGAAGTCTTCCGAAGTGAAGATGTCCTAGAGCCTTGGGTGGACTCTGGTTGAGTGTTGACTCCCGTGGTTGAGCTGTGATCGCG